>SEYY01000805.1:40201-65305 GCA_009176605.1 Armadillidium nasatum
GACGCAACAATTCGCAGAAAGAGATGAGAGAAATGAGAGTAGAGAGTTGATAAGGCGAAAGCCTAACTCCACTTTTCCAGGAGAGCTTATGAGTGGAACCACCCCAATGTGTGACGCATACTCCATACAGGGGCGAACAAACCCTATACAGAGCAAGCAACTGGGGTGGTGTGAAAAATACTGAAGCGCCTCAGAACACCCAACCTCTTAGAAGCTTGTTAAAAGAAAGGTAATGTGTTTTCCAAGAAAGATCACGAGAAAAAGAAACACCTAGAATATTAAGGAAGATGAAGGTTTGATTTGCGTGTTTTCGAAAAGTATCGTAGTTGTGTGAAGATTGTGGCGAGTAGAGAGATGGAGGAATTGAGTTTTTAGGCACATTGAAAACAACCATGTTTTCTCTGCCCCAATTTGAAATGAAAGATAGATCAGAAGTTAGGTGCTCCAAGGTCACCCTCCTTGCTTCTATTAACTGTTGCTGGGAGGGGCGCCTTTCAAAATGAAAAGAGTAATGAAGGGTGGAGTCATCAGCATAGGAGTGGATAGGAGATGAAGTAATAGAGAAAGGTCATTAATGAAAAGCAGAAAAAGTGTTGGGATAGGACAGATCCTTGAGGAACACCACTATTTATAGATTTATAGGATGAACGGTGGCCGTCTACAACAGCTGCTATAGAACGACCAGAAAGGAAATCAGAGAGAAGTCACAGAGAGAAGGATAGATTCCGAAAGAGGGAAGTTTGGAAATCAAAGCTTTGTGCCAGACTCTATCGAAAGCCTTCGATATGTCCAGCGCCACAGCAAAAGATTCACCGAAATGCCGAAGAGCGGAGGACCAAGAGTCAGAGAGAAGGGAAAGATCACCAGTAGAAGCGTTTCTTGCGAAAGCCATACTGGCGATCAGAGATAAGATTAGAAGAATTGAGATGTTTCCAAATCTTCCTGTTAAGGATAGATTCGAAAACTTTAGAAAGAACGGAGGTTAAAGAATTGGACGGTAGTTAGAGAGGTTGAGAGGGGTCCCCCTTCTTCGGCACAGGCTGAATGAGAGCACGTTTCCAGCAAGAAGGGAAGGTTGAAGTAGAAAGACATAACGAAATAGTTTACCAAGGCAGGGTGCAAGCTCGGAAGCACAAGTTTTGAGAACCACAGGAGGAATACCATCAGGACCGTACGCCTTCTTAGTGTTAAGCTCAGAGAGAGCTGAAGTGACATCTTTAGAAGAAATTACAATTTTAGGCATAAATGAGTTAGAGGGGGTTGAAGGAGCAGGAACAGCTCCGGAATCGTCTAAGGTTGAATTTAAGGCAAAAGTTTGAGCAAAGAGTTCAGCTTTAGAGGAAGGCAAAACGGCAGTTGAACCGTCAGAAGATACTAGAGGAGGAAAAGAGAAGAAGCAAAGTTAGAGTTGACATTTTTTGCAAAATGCCAGAAAGGGCGAGAGGAAGAGGAGCCAGAAAGATTATTGCATTTGCGACGGAGAAAAGAGTTTTTGGTATCTCGAAAAATAGATTTTGCACGATTCCGGAATGAAATATAAGTTGCGTGAGTTTCTGGAGTTTGAAGACGACGGTAATCCCTGAAGGCAGCATCCTTGCGGCGGATAGCACGAGAACAAGCAGAGTTAAACCAAGGTTTATTAGGTTTAGTGGAAGGGAAAGAATATGGAATGTACGCCTCCATGCCAGAGAGAATCACCTCAGTTATGCGCTCTGCACACTCCGAGGGACCCCTCCCACGGAAAGCAATAATCATTCCATGGAAAATCAGAAAGTACAACCGCAAGTCAGACCAGTTAGTGGCACCGAAATGCCAGAAACGTCTCCTCGCCGAAGGCGGGGGCCGTTCTTGCGGAAGACTTGAAGAGACAGGACAAGATACAGAGATAAGAAGATGATCGGATGAACCCAGAGGAGGAAAGAGTTTAACAGTAAAAGGAGAAGGATAAGAAGTTAGGAAAAAGATCAAGTATGTTGGGTTCATCACCAAGGCGGATCAGGGATACGGGTAGGGAGATGCACCAACTGCTCAAGGTTGTTCTGGATAGAAAATTGGAAGGCGAGTTCACCAGCTGGATCATGAGAACTAGATGAAAGCCATTGGCGGTGGTGAACATTGAAATCACCTAAAATGATGATTTCCGAGAAAGTAGAAGAAAAAAGAATCTGTTCTATTTTGGAGTTAAGATAGTCGAAGAATTTTGGATAGTCTGTAGAGTTAGGAGATAAATAGACAGAACAAATGAATTTAGTTGTAGAGTTGCAAGAAAGTTTAAGCCATAAAGTAGAGAATTCAGAAGACTCCAAATTAGAGACACGAGAACAGACAACATCATTGCGCACATATGCGCAACATCCGCCTTTGGCTGAAAATTGAGGATAGAGACAGTAGGAGGAAACAGAGTAGGGTTTGCTCTCAGAGCACTCAGACACCTGAGTTTCAGTTAAGAACAAGAGATGAGGTCTAGAAGAAGAGAGGTGGTGTTCAACAAAGTGGAGATTAGAAAAAAGACCGCGAATGTTGCAGAAATTAATGAAAAACGAAGACCGTGCACCAGGGCAAGTCGGAATAGAGGTCTTGGTGGCGCCAACCCCATCACCGGAGGCCACCAACTCCCAAGTGGTGATGGGGGAAGGAGTGGATGAGGGGCTATGTTTGAAATCCGCCCCTCTTGGATTCTCCGAGGCAGATTTATGTTTCGCCATTTTGATTAATTTAATAGGTAATGTAAGTGTAAGCGTTTGTAAATTTGTAAGGACACATGTGAAGAAGTAGGAAAGATGTTGGAGCATAGGCACTCCAAAAGTGAGTCAAGGGTACACTAGAGACCCACTGAGAAGATGAAACGCGAAAAGGAACGAACCAAAGGGCAACGGAGTGAAACGGAATGGTCTAGCCCACCCTATCATCCCGTGTTAACCCAATGGGGGTACTTTCATGCGTTTTATCTCTTAGCGCATTACAGCTTCCAGCCCATCCATAGGGTGATTTTTATTGTAAACCTTATATATATATATATATATATATATATATATATATATATATATATATATATATATATATATATATATATATATATATATATATATATATTATATATATATATATATATATATATATATATATTCATTCTATTGGGCTAAGACCAGAGCCTACAAAATTTCCACCATAATAGTTAAAAGTTGAAATCTGACAAGTTAAAGGCCGACATGTCCCGGTACCGCGTTTGAAGGTGTGTAGTCATAGGAAGTTGGGAAATAATAAAAGGTGTTCCAACTTTACCAGTTACATGTAAGACTGAGCATACGGTTAAGTCTGGTCGGAAGTTGGACAAGAAATATGAGCTGTGTAAAAATGTGTCGCACGAGCCCTTCTCAATGGAGAAGGTATGCCATGGGACAGTTAAATGCAGTGTCTTTGTAATAGCGTTAGTATAGATAGAGTGACGCATAACTCGACGGACAGAAAAGATTGGAGAGAATTTGTGAGAGCTGAGTTGATGAGAGAAAAGCAGTAGATTCCACCTTCTCAAGGATAGCTGTGTGAGTGGAACCACCCATTTGAGGCGAACAACACCCCTATAAAGAGCAAGCAACTGGGGTGGAGTGAAGAAATTCTGAAGGCCTCAGAACACCCACCTCTTAGAAGCTTGTTTAGAAAGAAGAAGTAATGTGATCCTTCCAAGAAAGATCAAGAAAGAAACAGAGAATATTAAGGACAGATGAAGGTTGAGTTGTGCGTTTTCGAAGATACCATAGTATGTGGAAAGGTTGTGTCCAGTAGAGAGATGAAGGACTGAGTTTTTGAGGTATTAAAAAGAACCTTTTTTTCTCATCCCAATTTCACGTACGAGAAAAATCAAAGATCAGTTGTTCCAAAATTGTTCCAAAGCCACCATTCTAACTTCAGTTTAGTTTTGCGTCTTTCAAGTTGAAAGAAGTAATGTAAGGTAACTCATCAGCATCAGAGTGGATAGGTGATGAAGTAATAGAGAGAAGGTCATTAGTGAAAAAGTAGAAAAATTGTTAGAGATAGGACAGAACCCTGAGAAAACTATTAATAGATTAAATTGTAAACGGTGGCCGTCTACAACAGTAGCTATATAGACTACGGAAAGAAATCGGTGAAAAGACTACCTAGAAAACGATAGATTCCAAGAGAGGAAGTTTGGAAATCAAAACTTTGCGCCAGACTCTATCGAATGCTTTCGATACGTCCAGCGCTATGCAAAAGATACACCAAAATGCCAAAAGCGGAGGACCAAGAGACAGAGAGAAGAGAAAGATCACAAGAAGAGCGTTTTTTTTGTTTTTTTCCAAATCTTCCTGTTAAGGATAGATTTGAAAACTTTAGAAAAGAACGGAGGTATAATATATATATATATATATATATATATATATATATATATATATATATATATATATATATATATATATATATATATATATATACTATATATATATATATATATATATATATATATATAAATATATATATAATATATATATATATATATATATATATATAATATATATATATATATATATATATATATACAACAGCTGTCGTCGGTGTTGAGGTACTTTAAACAGATGGTAAAAGAAAAAAAGAAGCATAAATAGAACATCGAGAAGAGAATAGTTGTATTAGTTTACAGGGTTGGATCTTGCGAGGGAAGTCAAAGAAAAGGCGACGGTTCCAGCAGCCCAGCCCTATAATTATTTCTTACTTCTTGTAAAAACTCCAGGATCATCATGGGAAACCACGCTCCAAGAAGTACAATCTTATTGTTAGAGAAAGTTTTTCGGGGTTAGATGGAGAAGTGTAGTCCCACTGAAAGGGTGAAACCCTACCTGGGAATTTAATAAAACTCAAGGACTGGTACCTGAAACCAACGAGGAGGGTGACTTTTAAGACCAGATTGCGAAATATCTGTTCACTCTAAACAGGTGAAAACCTTTTCAGGGAGATATATATATATATATATATATATATATAATATATATATATATATATATATATATATATATATATATATATATATATATTATATATATAATATATATATATATATATATATATATATATATAATACTTTTTTTTTTTTTCCTTTTGCACCTTCTTCATTAGAATGATGATTTTCTTCCAGGAACACAGTCCAAGCTCGATCGTCCATATATATATATATTATATATATATATATATATATATATATATATATATATATATATATATATATATATATATATATATATATATTATGTTTCTGGTGGGCAAAGGCCGGAGGCCAACCAAATTCCACCGGAGTTGGAAAGATCTATTATCATGTCGATAGTGGCCGACGTGTCCAGATACACGGGTTTGAAAGTAGCAAGTCAAAGGAAGTTGGGAAAACATATGAAGGAAGTGTGTTCCAGACTTTACCAGTAGAGTATATGTAAGACTGAGCATAGAGGTTAAGTCTGGGGTCGGAGAGTTGGACAGAGAAAGGATGAGAATGTGTAGAAAGGCGTGTCGCACGAGCTCTTCTCAATGGAGGAGGTATGCATCGAGAGAGTTCAGAAGAGCAGTGTCCGTTGTAATAGCGATAGTAAAGAGAGAGTGACGCAACAATTCGACGGGCAGAAAGAGATTGAAGAGAGTTAGTAAGAGCAGTAGAGTTGAAGGCGCCTCAGAACACCCAACCTCTTAGAAGCTTGTTTAGAAAGAGAAGTAATGTGATCTTTCCAAGAAAGATCACGAGAAAAAGAAACACCAAGAATATTAAGAACAGATGAAGGCTTGAGTTGTGTGTTTTCGAAGAAGATATCATAGTTGTGTGGAAGATTGTGTCGAGTGGAGAGATGAAGGAATTGAGTTTTTGATGCATTGAAAACAACCATGTTTTCTCTGCCCAATTTGAAATACGAGAAAGATCAGAGGTTAGTTGCTCCAAGGCTACCCTTCTCGAGTCTATCACTGCTGTTGGGTGGGACGTTTTTCAAACTGGAAAGAATAATGAAGGGTGGAGTCATCAGCATAGGAGTGGATAGGAGATGAGGTGATAGAGAGAAGGTCATTAATGAAAAGTAGAAAAGTGTTGCTGATAGGACAGAACCCTGAGGAACACCACTGTTAATAGATTTAAAGGATGAACAGTGGCCGTCTACAACAGCTGCTATAGAACGACCAGAAAGGAAATGAGCGAGAAGATCACAGAGAGAAGGATAGATACCGAAAGAGGGAAGTTTAGAAATCAAAGCTTTGTGCCAGACTCTATCGAAGGCTTTCGATATGTCCAGCGCGACAGCAAAAGATTCACCGAAATGCCGAAGAGCGGAGGACCAAGAGTCAGAGAGAAGGGAAAGAAGATCACCCGTAGAGCGTTTCTTACCAAAGCCATACTGGCGATCAGAGATAAGTTTGAAGAATTGAGATGTTTCCAAATCTTTCTGTTAAGGATAGATTCGAAAACTTTAGAGAGAACGGAGGTCAAAGAAATAGGACGGTAGTTAGAGGGTTGAGAGGGGTCCCCCTTCTTCGGCACAGGTTGAATGAGCGCACGTTTCCAGCAAGAAGGGAAGGTTGAAGTAGAGAGACAAAGACGAAATAGTTTCCCGAGGCAGGGTGCAAGCTCGGAAGCACAAGTTTTGAGAACCACAGGAGGGATACCATCAGGACCGTACGACTTCTTAGTATTAAGCTCAGAGAGAGAGCAGAAATGACATCTTTAGAAGAAATTCTAATTGTAGGCATAGTTGAGTTAGAGGGGGTTGAAGGAGGAGGAATAGCTCCGGAATCGTCTAAGGTTGAATTTGAGGCAAAAGTTTGAGCAAAGAGTTCAGCTTTAGAAGAAGGTAAAACAGCAGTTGTGCCGTCGGAAGATACTAGGGAGGGAAAGAGGAAGATGCAAAGTTAGAGTTGATATTTTTTGCAAAATGCCAGAAAGAACGTGAAGAGGAACCAGAAAGATTATTGTATTTTCTACGGAGAAAGGAGTTTTTAGTGTTACGAAGGATAGATTTTGCACGATTCCGGGATGAAATATAAGTTGCGTGAGTTTCTGGAGTTTGAAGACGACGGTAATCCCTGAAGGCAGCATCCCTGCGGCGGATAGCACGAGAGCAAGCAGAGTTAAACCAAGGTTTGTTAGGTTTAGTAGAAGGGAAAGAATATGGAATGTATGCCTCCATGCCAGAGAGAATCACCTCGGTAATGCTTTCTGCACACTCCGAGGGACCCCTCCCACGGAAGCAATAATCATTCCACGGGAAATCAAAGAAGTACAACCGCAAGTCCGACCAGCTTGCGCACCGAAGTGCCACAAACGTTTCCTTTCCGTAGAAGGGGGTCTTTCCTGCGGAAGACTTGAAGAGATAGAAGAGGATACAGAGATAAGAAGGTGATCGGAGGAACCCAGAGGAGGAAAGAGTTTAACAGTATAAGGAGAAGGATTAGAAGTTAGGAAAATTCTAGAATATTGAACGATCAGGGATACGAGTAGGGAGCTGCACCAACTGCTCAAGGTCGTTTTGGATAGCGAAATGGAAGCACGTTCACCAGCTGTATCATGAGAACTAGAAGAAAGCCATTGGCGGTGGTGAACATTGAAATCACCTAATATGATGATTTCAGAGAAAGGAGAAGAAGAGAGACTGTGCTCTATTTTGGAGTTTAAAATAATCGAAAAATTTAGGATATTCAGTAGAATTAGGAGATAAATATATATATATATATAATATATATATTATATATATATATATATATATATATATATATATATATATATATATATATATATATATATATATATATATATATATATATATATATATATATATATATAAAAAATATATAAATGAATACAGTTTCGATAAAATTACATCTCAAAATCTATAGAGGAGCAACAAATCTTTCAAGATAATGGACTTTCGGCTTAACATTAACAATTTAAATTTGGAAACATGAGGTTTGGAAATCGACGACAGGATCGGATCATGTGAAGAGAAATAAATGCAAGGACGACAGGACTAGCCATCCGGCCTTGTGATTACTCTGTCAACGGCTTGTAACTACTCCAGAACCAGCATTGGAACCATAGCTCGGAGAAGCACAATCTTTTGAAGACCCCTGGGAGAGAGTGCTTAGAGGTTAGTTTGAAACGATGCTGGTCCTACTGAAAGGGTAAAAACCCTACCTGAGAGTCTGAATAAGACTTATGGACCGCATGGAGACAAACGAGCCGAAAAACATGATCTTTTTTCTCTGGGAGAACTTTTACAAGCTGAATGGGGAAAGATGCTGGTTCTACTGACAGGGTGAAAACCCTTCCTGGGAGAGGTTGTAGATTGTAGATTATATATATATATATATATATATATATATATATATATATATATATATATATATATATATATATATATATATATATATATATATATATATATATATATATATATATATATATATATACGGGGAGGACGTAGCGCCATCTGAAGCGATGAAAGTACCCCCCATTGGGCTTAACCGAGGGGTGATAGGGTGGGTTAGACCATTCCGTTTCACTTTCTCAGAGAGTCTCTAGTGTCTAGCGTATCCTCGTCTCACATTGGAGTGTCTATGCTCAAACTTCTCCTTCCCTCGACTCCCATCTCATATTCCCACAAATTTACAAGCATTTACCCGTACATTGCCTTTAAAATAACTACAAAATGGCGAAACATAAAATTGCCTCGATGCTTCGAGGGGCGGCATCCAAAGAATGCCCCCATCCACTCCTTCCCCATCACCACTTGGGAGTTGGTGGCCTCCGGTGATGAGGTTGGTGCTGCCAAGATCTCTATGCCGAATTGCAACATTTGCGGTCTCTTTATTAATTTCCTCTTTGTCGAACTCCACCTCTCTTCTTCTAGACCTCATCTCTTAGTCTTAACCTAAACTCAGATATTTGAGTGCTCTGATGGCAAGCCCTACTCTGTTTCCTCCTATTGTCTCTATCCTCAATTATCAACTAAAGGCGGATGTTGCGCATATGTCCGCAACGATGTTGTCTGTTTTAATTTGGAGTTTTCTGAATTCTCTACTTTATGGCTTAAACTTTCTTGTCAACTCTACAACTAAATTTTATCTGTTCTGTCTACTTATCCCCTAGCTCTACTGACTATCCAAAATTCTTCGACTATCTTAACTCCAAAATAGAACACATTCTTTCTTTTTCTCCTTTCACCATATTAGGTGACCTTTTTACTTTCAGAAAACTTTTGTTTTTAATTTCTTTAAAAAACGAAATTGCACTTGTATTATTACTCACAGAGGCGAGTTATATATATATATATATATATATATATATATATATATATATATATATATATATATATATATATATATATATATATATATATATATATATATATATATATATATATATATATATATATATATATATTCAGATTTTGAATATAATAATAATAATAGTAATATTAAAATGCGAGTAATAACAGTCTATGGATGGAATATTGTTCGTCAAAGTAAGACACCTTGTGAAAAATATGCTTTAAACGAGACTGTCACCGAAAGGAGCATCATAGGTGCAAATTGTACTTACCTCGAATGTTCTTGTGATGTAAACTATCTTCATTCCGCATACTTAAAAGGTAAAGAGAATATTATATTTGGGGAAGCTTTTTCTGCCATTGATCGTTCTTTTGAATTGGCTTTATCATGCATTAAAGAAAATGAAGAAACTATTGTACAGATACATATTTTAGGGAAGTATATTCATGAAAATGTTTGTGAGGACATCGTTAAAATAAAATGTAAGTTAGTGTACAAAATTCTTAAAAGGGCTACGAAAATATATGAACTAAATAATCGAAATAAATTGGATATATGTAGAGCATGCAAAGATAATGTCGTGGAAAAGTATCTTTTATATAAATCTAATAATTCATCTTATCCATTTCCACTGCATATGTCTGTATTGGTGTTGCTTGTTAGAGCAGTTAAATGGTTATCGATGATATCAATCAATAGTCTTTGTCAAGCTGATAAAGAATCATATGATGTATTGAAAATTCAGTGTTATAATAATATCAGTTACTTTCATTTGATGATAGGAAATAATGAAAAGGCTGCTACTGCTGCAAGTGTTGTAATTCATCATATTCCTAACAATACAAAAGCCCTTTTTAGAAGAGCAGTGGCCAATACCAACCTCCAGAATTACGAAAGTGCCTGTACGGATCTCAAAATCATAATTAAAAATGAGCCCTCGAATAATCGAGCTAAAGCTCAATTGGAACTGGTTAGTGAGAAAATTAAATCTTTAGATAATGTGTATGCTAAAGCAATGAAAAAGTATTTAAATCGTATAACGTAGGTATATCAGTATAAATAAGCCTATTAGAAAAATTCTCTTCAGTAACATTATTTTTTATTTTTTTTAATTTCAATTTCAATATTTTTATTCAGAGGCACAATTACAGATAATAATTTGATAATAATAGGCTTTATAATTTTATTTTCGCTGCTTGCAATTCTCTTGATAAATGATCCTGTATTAATTAGTTGAATACCTTGGGAACACAACCGCCATGCTGAAAATAAATTAGCTGACTTGAAAACATGATTTTGAAAATTTCGGTAAAACCGTTCTATTGTGCCAATCGTTAAGATACTCTAAAAATGTATTAACGATAATGTTAAATGTTCACGATTTTCTCTTGTTCTTTTAAGACACAGTTGAAGAGGTGCCACTTGTTACCAGTAGTTCATATCCAATAAATTTATATTTATTTTCTTTTTCCTTCTAAATAAGATAATTTAATAGTATTTGTGATTAAATTTATTGTACAAAAAAGATTTTAAAAAAAATTAAATTGTTTTCAATAAAGCGGACAACAATGTTTTGTCACATGGGAAAGTCAAAACATTTTAGCATGATTGGGATTTTTTTTGATTTTTTATATAAATGAATCAAATGAAAAATATCATGATTTTGTTTTTGCTATAATTCTTTTTATTGGTAAGCTTATTTATTCGCGTAAGTAATAATTAACAAGTAAATATAGTAAATAAGTAAATATAATTAGTTCATTAGCTTAAATAAATTATTTAAATTATAGTTTTTAAAAAAAGTACAAGCTATTTTAAATTTAATTTAAAAATGACGAAAATTCAGTATTTAAATTTTAAAGAAAACATGTAAACTATATTATATTATTATTTTAAAGATATTTTATGGTTTTCTGTTATTTAATTAATTTTTAATATTAAGATAAATATTAAAATAAAAAAAATATTTTTTTTAGCGCTAGCATTTAGAAAAAAAATTAAACATTAATTTCTATAATTAGAAAATAAGAAAATAGATACAGTTAGATCTTTGAATAAAATATTAAATTTAAGTAAATTGGTCCGATTAAATGAATTATTATTATTAAAAAAAAAAATTCATCTTGTGGGGAGGAAGGGTGTGTAAGATTTTGTGGTAGATTGATGAATACTGTCACGTTTCTATCCTAAAGCTTTTTATTTTCTAATTCCTTTTTTTTCATTATTCACTTCTATAGTACTGCATAATTCTATGGAACAAGTTATCTACAAGAAACTTTTTTTGAATAAGAAAATATTCCTATTGAAATCTTAAAATTAATAAATTTTATATAACTCGCCCACCTTTTATAGTAAATATTTAAAGTCAGAACTCAAAAGTAAAACTATTGCAGGTTTCAAATATCAAAAAATATCATTGTACGTTGATTAATTTTTTCTCCCAGCCCAATAAAATACCTAAATTTATATTAAATTTATTTTTCCTTTTTTTTTTTTTAATCTCTCATGATATTTTAAATTTAAAAATAAGAAGACAGTGACGTTATTTTCTTTTTAAATAAAAAAAATCACTTTAAAAAAATCAACTGATTTATACCTGTATAATTTGACTTTTATTATGCCAACCCTATATTTCAGAGAAGGAATTTTTACAGTACTTACTTTATATAATGTGATAATATTTCTGTTTTATTAGTGTAAAAATTACACACATTTCATGAGTGAAATTATATTAAAAATGGATATTATATTAAAAAGTCTATTATATTAAATTTTTAACAATATTGGGGATCTTAGGCTAGTTCCTCTCCTCGAATAGGGCAATGCCCGTGAGATGTGAACTTTTAACTTAAAAAAAAATTTTGATCATGCTCATACAAAAAGCGTTAAAGCCCCTTCGTATACAATATTTTTACGAGTATCCTATCCGTAACTCCTCCATCTCTAAACATATCATGAGTGAACTGAAATGAAGAGTGGTAGCTGCTACAAAGTTTAAATATATTAATTAATGATAATGCAATATAATGTTATAATATTCTGCTTAACGGCAGATGTAGATGTGATTTTTAAACAACTTCAGTCTTTGCGATTGGTCAATTGATTTAAATGTACCTACTTTTTTCGGTGGAGAATTATTTGGAAAATCACTGCAATCATCATAATCGCGTTTCTACTCTTTTCATTTTTTTTTTTTTTTTTTTTTTACTTCTTAAGTTTGAATTTACGATTAGCAAATACCTACGTCATTTTTAACTGCAACCAAAACTGATACTCGATTTCAATTACTAATATACTGTTTCTATATTTTGCTAATTGTTAGTGACTTTTTCTGTCTCTTGTAGTGTATATTCCCTTCCCACATGCAAGATCATCATATCTAAACCATAACTTCGAGGGCAATTATTTTCTCTGTGATACCTATTTTTGATCAAAATGGTACATAAAACAAGTAAATAGGAAACGAACTTAACTTAATATTGTATATATATATATATATATATATATATATATATATATATATATATATATATATATATATATATATAATATATATATAATATATATATATATATATATAAAGGGTGGTTAATTTTAAGGGCCGATGTTGATTTTGAATACAACACAAATTACTTTACATTGTGTATCTTTCCATGGTTCAAATTGAGTAAGTCTGAAATTGAAAAAAGTCAAATGAAATGCAGTAAAAAACTTGACGTTTAGGTGTGGTTCACATTCAACATCGGCCCATACAATTAACCACCCTTTATAAACTAATAAGGTGGTTAAATTTTAAGGGCCGATGTTGTTTTGAATAAAACACAAATTACTTTACATTGTGTATCTTTCCATGGTTCAAATTGAGTAAGTCTGAATTGAAAAAGTCAAATGAAATGCAGTAAAAAACTTGACGTTTAGGTGTGGTTCACATTCAACATCGGCCCATACAATTTAACCACCCTTTATATATATATATATATATATATATATATATATATATATATATATATATATATATATATATATATATATATATATATATATATATATATATATATATATATATATATATATATATTATTTTTATTTTACCATTCAATTTTCTCACTCTCGTGGGGTAGTGCCTATCACAGTTCGCTCACACTCACGCATCCACACTATATCTCGCCTCCCCCCTCACCACTGCCCTCCATCTCACTCTTTCCTCCGCGACTCTCTTAACTTCGTTCACATTCAAACCTCTCCCACCTAATATCTTCCTCACCCATCCATCCACCTTCATCTCGGCCTTTCCCTCCCCCTTCCTCCCTCTACCTCGGATCTCATCACTCTACCCACCATCCTATTCTCATCATTCTACACATATGCCCAAACCATCTTAATACACCCTCTTCCGCTCTTCCCACTATTCCCTCTTCCATCCACGCATCTCTCTTATTCTTTCGTTTCTGATTCTATCTACCCTCCTTAACCCACATATAGCCCTCAATCCTTTCATCTCAAAAACTTCTAATCTTTTCCTAATCTGAGCATTCATCACCCATGTTTCACACCCATACATTGCAGATGGTAGACACATACTCTCAAACATTCTTACCTTTATTTCCTTTGATATTCTCCCCTTCTTCCATACTTCCCTCAGTCCCCCCCACTTTCATTCCCTCCATCACTCTATTCTTTATTTCCCCATCCATTCCCCCTTTCCCCTCCACTAGCATTCCTAGATATTTAAATTCTTCTACCTCTTCAAATTTCTCTCCCCCACTTCCCCTCATTCCTCCCCTTTTGCTTCTCATCCCTGCCCCAATCCTCATCACTTTACTCTTTGTTGAGTTTACCCTTAATCCCTTCGACGCACATTCCCTCACAAACTCCTTCACCAACATTCTCAGCTTCTCTCCAGATTCCGCAACTAACAACGCATCATCCGCAAACAACAAGACACTTACCTCCCATTCTCCCTCTCACACTTCTCAATACCCTTCCCTTCCCTTCCCTCTCCATCCCCCTAACAACACCATCCATTAACACATTAAACAACCACGGAGACATAACACACCCCTGCCTCAGTCCAACTCCCACGTTAAACCATTCAGTCAGTTCCTTCCTCACCCTCACTCTCGCTCTACAGTTCTCATAAAATGATTTAATTCCATTCAGTAATCTACCTCTCTGTCCCCCTCCCTTAGAACTTCAAACAATTTCTCTCCTACAAACTTTATCATACGCCTTTTCCAAATCCATAAAGCATGCATACCCCACTCTATCATTCTCACGCAATTTCTCACCAATCATTCTCATTGTAAACACCAGATCTTCACATCCCCTACCTTCTCTGAAACCTCCCTGTTCCCTCACTTTCTCTTCTTGTCAATTCTTTCACTTTCGATACTGAAACTCTCCCATAAGTTTTCCCTACTACACTCAACAGGCTTATCCCCCTATATTTCCTACACACCATCTTATCCCCCTCCCCTTTATATATCGGCACTATAAAAGCGTCTTGCCACTCCTGAGGCACTTTTCCCTCTGCCCAACACACATTAATTAAACATTCTCACCAACCAGTCAACTATCACTACCTCTCCACCCTTATCATCTCCCCATATACACCATCATTTCCTGTCGACTTTCCCTTCTTCACCTTTCCACAGCTACTTTTACTTCCTCCGTACTAATCCTTCCATCTTCTTCTAGCAAAATCCCCTCATTATTCTCCACTACTCCCTCGCCTCCCACCCCTGTCAACAAATCACTAAGGTTTCTCTTCCATCTCTCCCCCACCTCCCTCTCTCCTTGCACCACATCACCATCTTCCCCCTCACTCCCTCTCCCTCTCCTCTCCTCTCCTCGCTTTATTTACCTCCTTCCAAAACATCTTACTTCCTTTCCTTAAAATTCTCTGCCAACTTTCTACCCCACTCCTCTCCCACTCTCCTTTTCGCTCTCTTCACCTCCCTACACTCTTATACTCTTCCCAATCCCTACCCTCCTTCGTACTCAAATACTTGCAGAAGGCCTTCTTTTTCCTTTTAACCATATTCTCCAACTCTTCATTCCACTACTCACTCCCCTTTCTTTTACCATTACCTATTTTTTTTACCCCACACACTCTTCTTGCAACCTCCACTAACGCTCCCTTCAGTTTACTCTACTCCTCCTCCACCCCTTCCACCTCACTCCCCCTAACCTCCTCCCATTTCTCCCTTATCCCTCTTGTGTATTCACCTCTCTTCTCCTCATCTTCTAACCTCTCTCTCCTCTCTCTCTCTCTCTCTCTCTCTCTCTCTCTCTCTCTCTCTCTATATATATATATTATATATATATATATATATATATATATATATATATATATATATATATATATATATATATATATATATATATATATATATATATATATATATATATATACCTTTTTTTTTTTTTTTTTTTTTACCTTCTCACCCCCTGACCACCCATGTTGAGGCGGCCACACTTCGCTGATGAAGCTTCCTGCCGCAGTCGTCTCGTCCAGAGATCCTTCAAAAAAGTGATGCCCCAGAAGATTTAGGGCGAGAGTTGGAAGGACAGTGTAATAGAAAGTGTTCACGGTCTCCGGGGCCATTCCGCATCTAGTACAGGTGGGAGATGCTGCCTGGTTTATTTTGAATTTGTGTTTGTAATGTTGTAGTTTGGGTGGTGCCCGCATCTCAATCTTGCAAGTGAGTTTGTAAGTGTCTTGGGAGGTTGTTGAAGTCGGGGTTTATTTCGGGGGGGGGTTCGTTTAGTGTGTTTGGAGGTCTGTTGATCATGTATGAATGTGTTAGTTGAGTGTGTATATGTTTGGTTGTTGTGGTATTGGGGGGAGGGGGGATGTGATTTAGGATCTGTTTGTAAAAGGCGCCGGTGGACGATGGAGGCTGTGTTAGTCTCTGTGGGGTAGTTGGAGGAGAGTATTGTGACATGGGTGTGTGGGTAGACGGGTTTTTGCGTAAAATTGGGTGCCTATCATTTCGAGGTGGTTCCTTATAGGTAGTATCTTGGTTTCGTTATGTAGGTGTTGTTGAGGGGTTGTGCGTGTGCAGCCGGTGATGGTGCGAAGGGCTTTATTTTGCGTTATTTGGAGTGTCGTTAAGTTTTTGGGTGAGAGCAGAGGGTGCCAGACATGGAGGCATAGTTAATGGTGGGCGTATAAATTGTTTGTAGATTGCAATTGAGGTTTGTATATTGTTGTTTATGTCTGTGTTGGCCACTGTTTTGAGGATGTTGAGTTTTCTGTTTGGGCTGATGTGGTATTTTGAATGTGCTTGGAGAAAGTGAGGTGAGTGTCAAATGTTAGGCCGAGAATTTTTTGGGTTTTGTTGAGGGGTATGGGGGGTTGTTTAGTAGGACTTGTGGGTGGGTGTTGGATATGTGTTTGTCTGTTGTTATAAGGGTTATGGAGGATTTGTTTGGGGATGCCGTCATCTGTTTTCTACTAGCCAAGTTTGGAGTTGTGTTATGTAGTCTTGTGTGAGAGATGTTGCGGTGGTGAGGCTTTTGTGAGTGTAGTAATAGTTAAGTCGTCGGCGTATGATATTATGCGAGTGAAAGTTGTTTGGGGTTGAGGGAGGTCTGCTGTGTACAGGTTGAATTGAGAGGGGGAGTATGGCTCCTTGCGGAACTCCGTTCCTTAAGTTGTTGGTACGTGATTTATGGCCGTTTTGTGTATTTGGGCGGTTCTTCCTATATATATATATATATATATATATATATATATATATATATATATATATATATATATATATATATATATATATATATATATATATATTCAAATAATAGGTGAAATATCAAAATTAAATAATTATTAATAGTAAAATATTAAACTAAAATATTTGTAAAAAATTTAAAATATTAAACAGTAAAAAATTCAATAAAATATTCTCTGACTCCAAACGTTATTCTTAGAGGCATTTATATTGGGCGTGTGCACGCATCCTTAGTAGATACCGTATCTGTAATGTATTTTGAATTCAGTATTATCCTTGACTCTGTACTGAAAACATCTATGGAAAAATCTTGTAAAAGATTATAAAAGTTTGACTTTGATAGCGTGATAACTATTTGTGTTTAGTTTATTTGATATTGTTTATTATTGGTCCTCAATAACAATATAATATATCAAGATTCATTTCTTAATAAAACTATAAAATTTAATTGATCAAAAAGTTATTTGTAAGCCTTATTAGACTATCCTGGGGTTTGATATCTTTCGCCGAAGAATTGAACTTGGGGTGGATTGGGTAAGGTCTTAAACTTTAGCATTTAATAATAAAAGAATTTCAATAGAGGTAAGAAATTAAACTATATTTAAAATTAACAATATAAAATTCTTACAATATATATGTATTGAAATGAAACACGACCCCTCAAACTTATATCAGGTGATATTAAAACCGAGCGTGATTGGTCCATTTGAAAGGATTGAGAGTCAAAGGAGAAAGGCAGAAGAGAGAGTTAGTAAGGCCATATCAGCGTGCCTAGAAACATGTATTGAGAGCATCGCTCTAAGAGAAAGAAAATAAGGCTTAATATTAGGGAAAGAAGTGGGTTTGCAGTGCTTTAAATTCAATACTTAGGTAGTGAAAACGCTATAAGCTGTACAGTTTATGATTTTTAACCTTGCCTAAGTCCTGTCGTAGAGTAAATAGAATATTGAATAAGGTGATGAAAATTTGATAATGCTGTATTATTAGGCTTAAGAAATAAACATAATAAGTGAACAAAGCTATCTTTAACCCTATACTTCTTAATATACCGTGCAATTGCAAGGCATTGCATATAAATATATATATATATATAAATATATATATATTATATATATATATATATATATATATATATATATATATATATATATATATATATATATATATATATATATATATATATATATATATATACAGTGGTGGCTCCAGGGCTCCAGGGCTGCAGCCCCTCCAAATTAAAAATACCAGGCGTAGGATTTTGATATAAATAAGAAATTTTTGTCAGAGAAAAGTGATTTAAATTCATTTTTTTAACAACTTTACACATAAAAAGTATAAATTAATAAAGAAAATAAGGATTAAATGCATTTTGCAACTGCAAATTTTTGGGTACGATATTTTTTTCACACATCGCAATTATATAAAATATGGGCTCTAAAATAGGAGTCCTAAATTAGACCAACTTGTTATTTTTTAAATAATAACTTACCAAAAAAAGAATGCCAAATTTCAATAGCAGTTTTTATGA
This sequence comes from Armadillidium nasatum, assembly GCA_009176605.1. Taxonomy (NCBI): domain Eukaryota; kingdom Metazoa; phylum Arthropoda; class Malacostraca; order Isopoda; family Armadillidiidae; genus Armadillidium; species Armadillidium nasatum. Next base: position 58,775 of record SEYY01000805.1, read on the forward strand.
AGTTGCTAGTTTGTCTTCCGATATTTTTTTGGCAACTTGGAGATTAGTTTCGAATATTGAAAATGTTTGAATGTTGCTAGATCAGTCCTTTTACGTACAGTTCATAAATAATATTAACAGACCAAATTTTAAGTGAAGTTGTGTTTTGTTTTTTCCTTGTAAAAAAAATTACCGGATTTATTAAATGTTTTTTTTGTTCGATATATATATATATATATATATATATATATATATATATATATATATATATATATATATATATATATATATATATATATATATATATATATATATATATATATATATATATATATATATATATATATATATATATATATATATATATATATATATATATATATATATATATATATATATATATATATATATATATATATATATATATATATATATATATATATATATATATATATATATATATATATATATATATATATATATATATATATATATATATATATATATATATATATATATATATATATATATATATATATATATATATATATATATATATATATAGGCCAGAAAGGTTTGAGCCAGCTACATATTTAAAAAACTACTTCACGTACGTAAAAAAGTAAAAATCGTCCCATAGTCTCTCGCGAGTTTATAGACAGGACAACTACCTTCGATCATGATTGCTTGAAATATTTTGGTAAAATGTTTCTTGTTTTTCACATTGCCTATTTTAATTTTATTTACCAGATGTAATATTATTTGGTATTTGGCTTTTGTTTTAGTTTACTGGTACATAATCATATATATATATATATATATATATATATATATATATATATATATATATATATATATATATATATATATATATATATATATATATATATATATATATATATATATATATATATATATATATATATAAACTTGCAGCCCCTCCTTGCCAAGTTTACACGAGCCGCCACTGATATATATATATATATATATATATATATATATATATATATATATATATATATATATATATATATATATATATATATATATATATATATATATATATTAGAAAATCCTTATATATTGCTTCTTAGTGATAAAACTATCTATGGTGTTTCAAATTTCAAAATGCACTTTAAATCTAGTTGTATTTTTTGGGATGGCAACATCAAAATTTGATGTTGACTATGTTTTCCACTTGGCTTATCCACGCTTACCGACTTTATTAAAAATGTAAAGTGCGTATAAAAGGAATACCCACCATCTCTCACATTTTTGAAATACCTTCCAGAATTTTTGTCACGTAATGTATTTACCATAAAAGGCCTATTTAAATTGAAATCTAAGGTATGATTATTTAAATGCTTGGAATTGAAATTAGACTCTGAAACTATATTTAGAACTTGACTGTCTTGACTTTAGACAATCTGCCCTAGCATAAATTTGCTTAGCTTAATATTTGATTATTTGAAATAGGCTAGACCTGTTCTGCCTTTTATTTTAATATTTGACTTATACTTGCTTAACTATTTTAATTTGTGGTATAAGGAGTTGAGTTTTCATGCCCAGAAATTTGAATAGGAAGACGTATTTGATTAAAAGTATCATTTGTCTTAGAATTTACCTGTTAACTTAAATATAGCCTTTAACCTTTAAAAGGCACTCCTCCAAAATTTTAATTTTGGAAATCAAGAAACAATTATTATGTTTGGCTTTTAAAGCTTTAATTTTATGATGAGTAATCCCTATTGATTTTTATTGATTTTATTTACCTTTTATACCTAGTTTGGTTTATTAACTTTTTATTGGAGGGACAGTCACGGTACTGTTTATTTTAGTCTTCAGGATTTCTATAATAGTAAATCCCAAAAGCTTTCCAAAACTTAAAATGTTTTTGAAGTAATTAGCCTTCTAGTTTACTTTGTTACTCACCTGTATTGCTTACTTTGGTTTCCATAACTATTTGAAGTTTATCGTTTAAATCGAAATTTAACTTTTAAATCGGTTTTCATAAACTGTTTAACTTTTAAAGTACCTATAATTTGGCCGAAATAGAAAAATGCCATATTAATATATTATATTAATAAAAGAGAAGATTTAGAAAATCGTGTGAGGTTGATCTTAAAAAAAAATTGAAACTTGTTCGAGCGAATCATTTATAAAAGATAAATTGGTGGAGGTAAAAGGTTATCTCAATTCTCTAAGGAAATTAGATAAATAATATATTGTCCAATATATTTAAGTTTGATTCATTGAGTGAACTTTACCTTAGTGATCGTGATACATCATTTCAATATAAAATTGATACTAAGGACAAAATTTCTTTAATAGCTGATAATTTAGCGAAGTTTGGCACTCCCTCTGTTGCTAGCGAAGAATCGGTTACACCGGTAGTAAATCTCTCTGAAAGTACTAGTTCTAACAACCCTGATAGGGCTAGGCCAAGTTTAAATTTACATAGGAGTGCCAAAGAGCCTCCTATTCAGATAGGTAGATTTGAAGGAGATGAGGATGACAAGTTTGCTTTCTCTCGATTCTTAACTAAATTTAAAGCCTTTATTGATAGTAACGCTATTTACTCTGATGAAGAGAAACTTATTCATATAATAAGTAATTTAGGGAATACTGCTTATGATATGGTTAAGCATCTTAGCTCTGAAGGACCTAATTATAAAGTTGTGTTAGATATTTTGAAGTCGGAGTACCATGATAAAGAATTTATTGTTAAAATGATTTTTCAACAGTTATATGGAATCCCTGCTTCGCCGGAAAATAATTTTGCCTAAAAGTTTTGGCCTATGATCTTGTTATACGGTTTTGATTTCCTTGTACCCTAGACACCAGGTTTTAAAATAATTAATTCTATGATAATGTATAAGTTACTTTCCAAATTCAAGAATGCTCTTATTGAGAAAGTGCAAAACAATTGCCCTAGTATCCTTGATGTTTTTGATCATTCTCCTACTTTACTAAAACGCTTGGAGTTGAGGCAAAAATCACAGCATAAGCCTAATCATGATAATAACTATAAGAAAAATAGATTTAGTAAGTCTTATAATAATAGTAATAGTAAGAAAAACAATAATGGTTATAGGTATAATAAATTTGTCAATAATAATAGTAGTAGCCAAAATAAAGGTAGTAATGATAAATTTTCCCGTAATAGTGAAACTAAGGTACCCTAGAAATCTTCAAAACTACCTAAAAATCTTCTAAATCTAATGTTCCTAGTAAAAAAAATGCATCCAATTGTTCTTTCCCTTGTAAATTTTGTAGTGGTGTTGGTCATACTATGAATAAATGTCCGGCCTATCCGAACCTTGAATCTAGGCTACAGCGGTGTGATCAGTTGAATATGTGTAAATTTTGCTCTAGTGCTAAGCATGATACAGAAGATTGTCCAGGTAATCAGAATAACTTTTTAAATTCTGCTTGCATTTACTGTAACCATCATACCCACATATCTGCTTTATGCTAAAAAGGGGCATTCTAAAAAGCCTGATGGTCAAACTATGTTTTACCTTTGTATTAATTATAGTAATGGGGGACAAAACTATCTTCTTCCTTTTGTAGAAATTACTTTGCATCAAAGAGGTAAACAATGTAAAGTATTAGCGCCCATGGATACAGGTTCTGAACGTAGTTATCTTAGCTCAAAGGTAGCAAAGCAACTTTTAGATTTAAAGTCTCTGCATAGGGTCAGTTATGATGTGCATAGCTTTTCTGCTTCTAAAGGAAAATTCTTTCTTAGCTCTTTTGATATAGATTTACCTGTTGGAAAACAACTCCATTTCTCCTTCCTCATAGATGAATCTTTTGATATTAAATTTGAAATATCAGGTTTTAAAGCTGCATATGAGAACTTGAATAAACTTGTATATAGAAATAATGCAATGCATGATTTGCATGATTTTAAAGAATGTGTAGAGTTAAACGCATTAATTGGTATTGATTTGTTACAATATTTGGCACCTTTTAAGTTTGAAAAATGTATGAATGGGGGCGTGTTTTAAAATTGGTCAAGATATTGTGCACTTTGGGATATTAAAAATTTCCCTTATACTGACCAAATTACTAAATTAAACTCCCTCTCTAATTGAACTGGTGTATCTTGTGAAAATGTTGTCCGTTCCTCTTTTGTTAACCAAGTTTTAAATCCCTCTGTTTCTTACTTTAATCCTTTAATGAGAATTTTTGATAATAGCGAAGTGGAACATGGACTTGTTTAATTACTCTTGGATTAAATACCCTGATGAAGATATGGCTAAAGCCGATATCTCGCAAGTGTTAGAATTTAATAACAAAATTGTTTTTAAAGGATAAACATTATTATGTAAAACTTCCTTGGAAGGAAAATGTTGACAAGGGGCCTTCAACTTTATTGCTGCCCGTAAGGTTTTAGATAGAGTTGTTACCGATTTGCATTCAAAAAAATTATTTGAAGAGTACAAAAGAGTTTTTGAACAGCATTTAAGTGACTGTATAATTGAAAAAGTGGATATAAACCCATCTGAATAGTGAATCTTACATTTATACTTCATAGACCAGTTATTAAAATGGAGGCTCAGGTTACAACGAAAATTCTCCCAGATTTTAATTGCTCATTAAAAACACTCAAAAACTTGCTATCTCTTAATAAAGCTGTTTACCCAGGCAATGATTTCATGTCCTCTCTATAATAATTGCTTTTAAAATCTAGAGGCAGCAAATATGTTGTACTTGCTGATATCAAACAAGCTTTTCTTGCTATTAAATTACTGACTGAAGAGTATAAGAATATTTGTGTGTGTGTATGTGTATGTGTGTGTGTGTGTATGTGTGTGCGTGTGTGTGTAGAGAATGATGAAATTGTTACTTATCGTTACACTTCTTTAGTTTTTGGACTTGTCAGTAGCCCATTTATTTTGCATTATGTCATGCGTTTTCATGCCTCTAAATTTCCCAATGATTTGTGCTCAAAGCTGCTAGCTAAAAATTTTTATGTGGATAATTTCTTTTATAGCAGTAATGACCGTGAGGAATTAGAGTATGTTTATAAAGAAGCGTGTGTGAGGATGAATGAAGCTTCCTTTTTTTCTAAGAAGTTGGAATTCTAACTTGCCAGAATTGAATTCTAAATTTTCATCAGATGAAAGATTAACTGACCATGGTTGTCCAGAAGGGAAAGTGTTTAGGCTATCAGTGTCATTTAGAAAATAACACCGTAAGTGTTGCAAAAGTTGATTGTGATGTTATGGCTAATACAAAAAGACTTATTTTATCTGCTATTTCCTCTCTTTTTGACCCTGTAGGCTTGGTTTTACTTCTTACCGTTAGTGGTAAAATATTGGTGCGCTACATATGGAGCTTGAATCATAAAGTTGATTGGGATACTGTTTTGAGTGCTGAGGTTATTGATGATTGGAAAAGAGTGGCTACTTCTCTTAATGCGGCTTATATGATATCACTTAAAAGAATGGTACTCAACAAGGATAATGAGTATGGCATTCATATTATTTATGATAGTTCCAAAACTTCTTATGGATTTGTTATATATGCTTGTTGTGATGGTTTATATAATTTAAATTTTGCTAAAGCCAAAATGGCTCCTTTAAAGGAGCTTAGTATTCCGTGCCTTGAACTCATGGCTGTAGTACTAGCATTTAAATGTTTGCTATATATATATATATATATATATATATATATATATATATATATATATATATATATATATATATATATATATATATATATATATATATATATATATATATATATATATATATATATATATATATATATATATATATTATATATATATATATATATATATATATATATATATATATATATATATATATATATATATATATATATATATATATATATATATATATATATATATATATATATATATATATATATATATATATATATATATATTATTTTTTATTTATTTATTTATTATTTAGGTTAGCCAATGCAATTGAAAGATAACACTTTATTTAAAAACACCCTAAAGCAACAAGTAATGCAGTATTAATTACATAATGTTAAAAAAAACAATCTTTCGCTCCGCTTTGGAGCTTCTTTCAGGTAGAAACTGTTCTTATTGCAATATATCTTCTTATTGAAGCTTTATGCTTTCAGTGCTGTAGTTGGTTGTTGCATAATGTTTTAAAGAAAGGAGAATGGAGCATAATAACGTTTTGTAGATGATCAATTTTGTAGTCGCCTGTACTCTGGTTGTAGTTTGATACATTTCGTATACAGAAGGATTCGGCTATTTTTCTTTTGTTGTAATTATTTATGTGTTTGATGATGCCACTATCGTTGAGATTTATAAAATGGTTGTTATCTTGTCTGTGTTGGGTGAGGGCTGAGTTTTGGTTGTCTATATTTAAGTCATGTTTATGTTGATATAGTCTTCTATTGTGGTCTGCATCACTTGTTGTTTTAGTGTGTTTTTAAATAAAGTGTTATCTTTCAATTGCATTGGCTAACCTAGGGTACACAAACAAATAATAAATATAAAGTGAGTGACTAAAACTCTAAAATATTAAATAATATATA
>SEYY01000806.1:0-25000 GCA_009176605.1 Armadillidium nasatum
GAGTGTTCCCAACTAAATATTCATAAAACTGCTTAGTGTAGCAACTTGTTATAGACATCTTTTGAGAGTTTCTGTTTCACAGAATTTCTTTCTCTTCCTTGCTGAAATCATTTGTTATATTTTTTCCATTTGTTTTTGAATAGCTGAAATTAATTTAATATGTAACAACGGAATAATGGAATTAAAATTTTAATTTCCTTATATGTTGTTTGATTAAATCCACCATTGATAATTTACAATTAACCCCAGCAGGAAAACCATGGTTTTCCATGAATATTAGCCAGGGCCAAGGGGCTAAGGCCCCAGTCAGTTCATATATATATATATATATATATATATATATATATATATATATATATATAATATATATTATATACTGGTATTATATTTTTTTATAGTACAATAAAACTGATTATTTGTTCTAAAAGTATAACATATATCTTAAATATTATATTAGGTTAAATTTTAAGAAAATAATTATATAATAAACCTATTAATAATATATATATATATATATTTTAAATCTCTACAAATAGTTTCCAGTCAAACTTGTAATGTATAGGTATATTATTAGTTTCATAAAACCTGGTCTCGTACAAAAAAATCTACTACTGTGAATGCTACAATTACACTAAATAATAATAATAATAATAATAATAATAAATAATAGGCATAAATGAAATAAAAGCTAAAAAATATAAAAAAAATTTGCATTGATATATTAATATATTGATATATTGATATTCAATATTTTCTATATGGTCATATTCTATATATTCATATATATATATATATATATATATATATATATATATATATATATATATATATATATATATATATATATATATATTATATGATATTATATATATATATATATATATATATATATATATATATATATATATATATATATATATATAATATATATATATATATAGAATGGTCTTCTAATTATATCATAAGTATATATACATTATTATAGCACAGGGTTATAAAAAACCTGTAAATTTGTCAACCTTTAATTGTCATACTATCTTCGAAAGTCTTCCAATATGCCAATCGCAGGTTTCAGTTAAAAATAGGCTTTATAAAAACCCTAAATATTACCTTAATATGGTTGTGGCCGGTTTAATTCTATGCAACAAATGGTAATGTCTATAATTAAGTTGCTGAACTAGCCCGTTGCAAGGATAATTCGAAAACTTCAATAATTTATTCACAAGCATTGATAACAGCCCAAGTTGAAATGAATTCTAGGTATGAAATTCTCTAATAATATCACTCTTTCCCACGATAATATTACCATGATATTACATAAGTTTCAATTTTATATACAAAAAAAAAAAACAACAACAATTATACACAATAAAGTTTCAAGGTAGCATAAAGATAAGATTTGATTGTGCATACCACGATCTCGATCCAAGGAAACATGGGGTGTTCCACGGTCAAGATTCTTCAAGGGATCTGCAGATCGCTATAGGGAAGTGTCCCATGAGTTTTGCTGCAATAATTTTCTGCTTGCACAGCTTTTTTTTTTTATTCGTTTTGTTTTTGAGAGCGGACCTCACCTACGAGGGCATATGCCGCCCTTCCAGGCAGACAAAATGCTGCCCTTCAGCAGGCCATAACGAGTTCATAGAGAGGGAACAACATCTACACGCAATGAGAGCTTGTGATGCTCTCCCCATTCGCAGCAGCGAAATTTGAAGGTAGAAATTTGTATCCTCAATTTCCGCTGTCGAAATAATGAATGGTCACGTTATATAGGAAAATAGAGACAGTTAGAAGCCACAATGGCCTATCGAGACTGTCCCAGTCAAGCAAACAAACATGGACGAGGTAGATCCAACGCCTTATTATTTTTTTTTTTTAAATAAATACATTTTGCAAATATTCTTATTCAGATAGATTTGTTTTCAAATTATTACGAAAAATTATTTTTTGCATTTTCAGAAAGTTAATTTGTTTTAAAAATGAAGGAAATTTAATATTTTCAATTATTCGGAATTTCGTTGGTTCCAATGTTTTTGTTCATTGCTACAGCCAAATTATTTGTAGCCTTATGATAGGAAAATATTTTAGCTTTCTTTGATCCTAGTACAGAAGCTTTAGAATTCTGTAGGAAGAACCTGGACCAAAAACCTTTGACTCTCAACTTAATTAATTGATCCTCCTTTTATTGTTTTAGATTGACTTTTTAATTATTGATCAAGTTTGAGTTAGGATTATATTTCTAAAATAATTGCAATTGATTTGACTTAATTTGAATATTACCTGTTTAACAGGACCTTGCTTTTTGTGCAGAGTTTGAGGGTTCTTGCTATTTGGATAGGAAAGGTGTCAAATCCTGCCTTCGCTAAATTTTCATGTATTAAAAGATAATTTACCTTACCAATTTTCACTAAAAGCTTTTATCCAAGTTTAAATTTTTAGAAATAATAAATTCCCAAGATCCCCTTTATTTTAAATATTCAAAGAATATTTTAAATTGAGAGTGCATTTTTATATTGCATTTTAATTAATTACATCTTATTAAGGCTATATCTTTACTAGAATTAGATTTATTCTTATTAGAGCAGTCACAGTACTGCATATTAGGCCTTTCTGGGAGTTTCGGCGTAAAGATAATTCCCTACATCTTACTTTATCTTATATTTCTACATAGGCCTTTATGATATTAATTAGATTTAGCGATTGCTGAAATTAATTATGAGTGATTAAATTAGATTTTAAAATAAATTTTTGCTTGTTTATAAGATCAGCTGTTAATTGGTACAGCGAAGAGTTCCACGAAAATCAAAAGATTTGCTATATATATATATATATATATAATAATATATATATATATATATTATATATATATATATATATATATATATATATATATATATATATATATATATATTATATATATATATATATATATATATATATATATATATATATATAATATATATATATAAGTAAATAGAACATTATGGGAAGATAAAGAAATCTTTCCTCATCTGGGGTCGAACCACCGCATGTTAATTTAATTGCGACTGAGAACGACAAAGACTCGATGCTCTACCGCTGAGCTATCCTCGAACCCAAGAAAGTTCAATTCAAGAACAGTTTCAAGCATACGAGCTACCGTCAAGGCACTATCACCAGGTATTCACCCTGTTCTTCCCTCGTTCTTTAAGATTTATTCAATTGCAATATGCTTATAAACGCAGCAGTAAATATGTATGAAGTAAATAGAACATTATGGGAAGATAAAGAAATCTTTCCTCATCTGGGGTCGAACCACCGCATGTTGCGACTGAGAACGACAAAGACTCGATGCTCTAACGCTGAGCTATCCTCGAACCCAATTGCTTCAGCTGATCTATTTAAACAAAGTTAAATATATTTTTAATTCTAATTTAATCATTCATTTACTTTATAGTTGACACCATATGGTTGGCGGGTGCTTAGATGGTAAGTGTAGGTAGAATAATGAAGGCTGCATGGGATTGGTTCTTTATTTTTTACAAAAAATATACGATTCTGAATTGTTCAACAAGAAAAAAGACAGGAACCCTATCTAGTAATGTGTCAGTCTGGCTGTGCCAAAGAATTAGGAGGAATTCATTGATGGCTGAGGATATTCTGCAGTGTACAGTAGGCCCAGAAGTATCTTCTGATGGCAATGATCACTCTGAAGGACACTGTGCAGAAAATACAAATATTGCTTGAGATGCAATATAGCGATACTTGTGTAAAAGAAATATAATGACAAATAATCACTGGTTGTTGTTGTTGAATAAATAAAGATTAACTACGAGTAGCAACAAAACAACAAGTAAACGGCGTTCACACAATAGTAAGCCTATGTAAGAGTATAAAAACTGTTTAGCTTTTCTAAGTTATAGTGTATAATATGTTTTAAGTTCTCATTGATAAGAGTTTGTAGAGTTGGTGTTTTGTTTTTTGTATCGATATGTAGCGCATTTGTTTTCAAGAATTTCCCGGCTAACTCGCCTCACTTTTTTTTTAAAACTTCATCAAGTCTAGACGTCATTAAAAATGTAAGAGTTTTCGCTTGTTCATTACAAGTCCTCAAAATCAAGGTTTAAGGTATGAGTTATATATTTTCCTTTTTTTTCTAATCTTTCTAACTATCAATTTTATTGCCTTCTACTAAAATATATAAAATATATAACTCCGTAACGTTCTTAATTATATGAGATTCGTATATGAAGGAACTTCAAGAGCTACTAACTTTTGAAAAAACTCATAGTAAGTCTACTCAAAATTTTTAATTATAACTAATTGCGACCCTTCTCTTTCAGGTCTTATAATAAAAGCTCAAAACCCAGAGTTTTTATAGAGTGAGGCGTCCTTCACAGCGTAAAAAAGCGGGAACGAGAAATTGGTTCTATTCCTCAGTGTAAATTAATACAGTTAAGAGCGGAGAGTCCTGCTGGCTACAACTTAATTAAAGCAATCTCATTATTTAATTAATATCATAAAAGTTATATGTTAGCATACAGGATAATGTACGAGTCAAACGACGATTTTAAAAAAGACTTTGGCGCAGCCATGATTAAAAACATTGGAACCAATGTAATCCCGAATAATTTAAAATAATTAATTTGCTTTATTTAAAACAAATTAATGATCAAAATATGCTAAAATAATTTTCCGTAATAATTTGCAAAAAATCTATCTGAATATGAATACCTACTAAAGGTATTTATTCATTCAAGACTGTAGCAAAGAAAATTGAAGATACATATTTCTATACCAAAGTTTACCATATAATATTATAGGGTAAACTTTGTCTATACTTAATTTTCTCTGCCGCGAGCAGAAAATTACTGCAGCAAAACTCATGGACATTTCGCTTTAGCGATCTTTAAATCCCTTAAAGAATCTTAACCATGGAACACAACCAATATATGGAGAAAAAAAATCAATGATATCAAAGTATTAATTAGAAAAATACTCAGGAACAAGACTAAAATATTTCTTGTTTTTTTTTGCCACCTAAGAATAGCCAATTAACAGGTGGAAAACTAATAAATATAGAGTGAGGTACACAAAATGAACAAAACAATAGCATTTGGATAAATAACAAGAGAGATAAGTGCAAGTAAATATAACTTTAACGGAAATTATTTGAACTACTGATACTAAAATTAACCCTCTCGTTCTAAAATTTTGGTATTAAACTAGTAGACTTGACGGTCATTGTTGGAGAGTCCGAATTTCGAACTCTTTACTCAGGTTGTTTGAGTCAATACTGAAGGGGAATTTTTTGTGGTAGGAGTCTCTAATTCTGGTCTCATTTTTTGAAATTATCGAATTTCTTTCATTACTTTATCAAGATCTTAAAATTTAAATGTGTTTTTAATCGCAATATCCTTTGCTCATGGATACTCTGGAGCCTGATGACTTACATGGTTATGCCATAGTATAAGGATATTTACCGTGGTTATGCTCCATTGAGGAGAAAATGTTACTAATAATAGGATGGGCTGAGGTAAAGTACTAGTATTATTTATATACTCTGATATATTAGAGATTTTCTCCATCATCCGACAAGTGCATTTTTCAGACCTTCAACTAGTGACCCATTCATGTTGAAGATGCAGAAAAGCGCCAGTTATATTCTTATGCATGATTTAAGTATGGAAATGATAGCCCATTTTGCCAAGGTGAACAGTATCCAATTATACATTGAACCTAGCTTTTGTATATAATATAGAAGAATCTGAGTTTCGGTATGTAATAATCAATACTTATACTCTAGACTTTTCACTTTTCAAAAGATAAGTGGATTATATATTTCAGATAAAGAAATGCTGCTCCAGGTAAAGTTTTCAAGGGTGGGGTAGGAAGTCCTGACTCCTGACCCAGATTACTAACTATCCTACCCAGAATTTTCAGTCAATAAAATTCAGGGCTATTATGCAGGGTTTATTTCTTACTTGGCATATAGTTGTTGTCCAAAATATAAACTGGAAATGTATATTGCAGAAAACTAAATGTGGTGGAAAATCAAATTTAATAAATTTAAAGAATGTTAAGGTATTAAAAATCCTGTTATAAAATGATATAATTAGGCTGACTAAACCGAACATGTCTTTGCCTTATAGCAATATATGTAGAGAATGATATAGAAAAAATTATCAAATTTCATATTGTTGCTAGATATTTGTAAATACTTAAAAAGTATATTTTAGCACCATTTTGATTATTTTTTTATTTAGGTTAGGTCTATTTGCTGGCTGATGGGTACATTTACTCTTTAAGTCAAGGTTTGGTTAGGTTGAACTAGTTTATTATGTTTAACTATAAATATGTAGGGTTTGTATTTTACCTGGTATTTAGTTTTTATTCAAAATATAAATTCGAAAAGTAATATATATTGAAGAAAAACTTTAAATAGGGTGTAAAATCAAATTCGATAAATTAAAATGTACTTAAAAGATAGTAATAGATTTCAACTTTCATAAAGCTTGGCTTTCGTCTGTAACTTTGACAATATGTAGTAAGAAATTGGGTGGAGGAAGATAATAAAAAAATATATCGATATTAATATAGGTATATAAATTGTTAAATCAGTGAACATTTATATTTCATCTCTTTCATTTAGTTATTAAAATTATAAACTGGAAATGTAATGTATATTGAAGAAAAACAATAAAAATGGGTCAGAGAATCAAATTCACTAAATTAAAATGTACTTAAGTTAGTAAAAATAGATTTCAAACATCATAAAGCTTGATTTTCATCAGCAACTTTGACAATATGGGGTAAGAAGTTGGGTGGAGGAAGATAATCAGAAAATATATCAATACTATTGAAGATATAAAAATTATTAAATCTAACAAACTAGTTCCTTACTTAAAGGTAAAAATATGCTAACAGCCAGCAAATAGGCCTAACCTAAATAAATTAAGTGCTAAAATGTACTTTTTAAATATTTCACATAACGTTTTGAAATATTGATAATTTTTGATATTGTTCTCTGCCTATATCTCTAAAACACGTAGTCATGTTCAGAGTAGTCAGCCTAATTACATCATTTTATGACAGGATTTTTAATACTTCAACTACTTATAAATTTATTGAATTTGATTTTCTGACATTTTTATTGTTTTTCTTCAATAATATAAATTATATTTCCAATTTATATTTTTAATAATAATTAAATGCCAGGTAAGAGATGAACCCTGTATAATAATAATTTTGATACTGTATATGGGAAAATTTTTAAAAATTTTTCCTTGCACAAAACCAAATGGTTAGATGTATAAAAAAATTTAATAAATAAAAAATGTTAGAAATGACATCATTATATGTATACTCTGTTCTCATGATTATATTCAAATGTATATCGCAAGAGTTGGAGGCAATTGTGGGAACTATAGTCATAGGTAACACTTGTCACATCTAACTCGTCTAAAGTCTAGATCTCACCATGACTTGCTTGTTATGCATATAATCCCATATATTATTATTACTGTGTAACTTTTGTAGTTGTTCTTACACATATTTCTGTAATGCATAATAAATCATTTCTATAGGCTCGTCATATATTATGACCTTCAAATGGTAGCAGAGCTTAATTCGCATCTTTAAGATTGAAATGACTGCTGCAACAGGAATATGTATTGAACCTCTTAAGAAGAGAAAACTACGACAGTTGGAGTATTGAAGCTGAAGCTCTCAAAATAAGAAGTGAAGTCCATCAGACACGTCAGAATCTTTGAAATGGGAGGTTATGGATTGAAAATTTAAGTCTGAATTACTACTTATTATTCATTTATCAGAATTAAAGCAAATTAAAGATTGTGAAATGTCAAATGACATGTGGAATGTTAAAAAGTGTTTATCATTCGACAAATCAAATCCAGCTCATAAAGCATTACTGCTTAAACAGTTGATGCTGAGTAAACAACATGCCAAAGAGGATGTGAAAGATCATCTAGATAATTTCTTCTATGTCATTAGCAAACTACGTGAGTTGGATATAAAAGTACATAAGGATCTTCAGGTAATACTTTTATTGTACAGCTTACCAGTTGAATATACCAATTTTCATTGTGCTATTGAACTAAAAACTTCAAATCAGTGAAACCTAAATTTATGGGACAATGTTTTAAATGCAATAAAATCGGGCATAAAGCATTGGATGGAGGACTCGTTTGGATTCATCACACAATGAAGAGGAAGTTATGTTTCATTGTCAATAAATGAAAATTATAGTGACAGTCATTAGTGAAGATGGTGCCTTAACAATGGATCAACTTTGCACATGTGTGCAATAAAAGATAAGTATATTAGTGCTTTGAATCCTATTACTAATAAAAAGGTTAAGTCAGGTGATAAATCTGAAACAGAAATTGTAAGAATTGATGTTATCAACATTGAAAGTGCGAAAGGTAAAATGATAAAAAATGTAACCTTAAGGGATGCTCTGTACTTACCTACCTTGCATACTAATGTTATGGATGTCAAAAATAACAGAAAATAAATCTAAAGTAGTTTTTACTAAAGGGAAAGAAAAAATTTATGAAAAATATGGGAAACCTGTACTAACAGCAAAAAGAAGAGATAACCTATGCTACATAAAGGAAAAAGTATACAGTTTGGACACACATGTAACTTAGAAATGTGGCATTGTAGAAGGGGTCATTTGAATAATGAAAGATTTAAAATCTTTACAAAATAAAGAGACTAGTTGCACTTGTTTCTTACAAAACCCTTACCAGAAGATCATCATTGGTGCAATAAAGGGCTGGAACTCCAAGCCATTAAAAAAAAAGGATAACAAGAGGACACATCTTATTAAATGGCGGTACACCCATTACTATATGGACAGCCAAGCTTGCAACAGTGACTCATCTGCACACATTTGGTACAAACATCTATTTTCTAGATAAGATGCCTGGAAAAGGTAAATTGGAGCAGAGATCAAAGATAGGAGCTCTTACAGAGTATGGTCTTCAAATGACAGTCAAGTATGTATTGTGTGCCATGTAAAATTTCCTTCCAAGATAGGATACAAACCTATTAAAGAAAATAAAGAAGCACAAGGATTATTAGACATTATTCAGAATAAACCAACTGAAAACCCTCTTAACTTACCAGTAATAGAGAGTGAAGAAAAGGCCTGCTCTAAACCTGTAAGAGGAAGAGGGAGGCCAAATATTATCAGAAAAGGACAGCTTGTTATGCCCAAGAAATATGTATCAACCACTTTCACATTAAAGCGAAGAGGAGGATGCTTCACATGAAATTAAAGAGGAGGAGGATTCAAATGAAAAGGAAGAGTGTTCCAGATTTGTATTCGAATGGAAAAATGCCATACTAACTAATGGAACTCTTGATTGTAGAAAAGCATGACTAGTTGCACTTGTTTCTTACAAAACCCTTACCAGAAGATAAGCATTGCTGGTGCAATAAAGGACTGGACTCCAAGCCATATTAAGAAAAGGATAACAAGAGGACACATCTTACGACAAGAGGAGGTGTTAGAAATTACATTATATGTATACTCTGTTCTCATGATTATATATCCAAATGTGTATTGGAAGAGTTGCCAGCAATTGTGGGAACTATAGTCATAGCTAACACTTGTCGCATCTAACTAGTCTAAAGTCTAGTTCTCACCACGACTTGATTGTTATGTATATAATCCCATATATTATTAATTCTCTGTAACTTGTGTAGTTGTTCTTACACACATTCCTGTAGTGCATAATAAACCATTTCTATAAGCTCTTCATATATTACAACCTCTTCAAAATGCGAATCTTGCCCAACTGTACTACCTCTGCAAGTTTTTTTTTTTTTATACCCAACCAACCATGGGAAAGAAATTTGAAATTTTTCCTGTGCATAGTACGAAAATGATTGAGAATACAAAGTTTGTGTATCTCACCTAACTGTATAACTTTTTTTTATACTCAACCATTTCGCTGCTATTCATGGGAAGAAACAGTTTGAAATTTTTCCCTTGCGCAGCAGCTGAATGTTTAGATAAAATAAAAAAATATTATGGTTGTACAGTTGGGCAAGTTACACAGTTTTCATTTACAAAATATTTTTTGTATAACCAACCACTTTGTAGCTGTACACAGGAAAATTTTTAAACAATTTTCCATGCACAGCGTCAAAATCATTGGGTATACAAAAAATTGTTAACATGAAAAATGTGTATCTCATACAACTAAACAATCTATGAAAATTTCATGAATTTCAGTCAATGGGTAGGGAAAAAGTTACACCCAAAAATAATATTTTTTACAAAAAAGTTTTTCATGATTGAGTATTCGTGATAATTCAACTTTTTTTGGGCAGCCAACATGAAAAGTGGAAGTATAACAATATGTATATCAATTATCTATTTACAGGGCAATTATCAAGTTATTTTGACAAAGGAATATGCTTAAAAATTTGCATAAATTTTGCTCCTATACATTTCTTTGATTTTTGTTGAATATTTCAGTTCAAGCATTTTTTTTTTTCCTTCAAATTATGTTCTAGATAATCTATATTATTATTCTTATCATCCATTTATATTAATAAAAGCACTATTGAATAGCCATTTTTAAATATTGTGCAGTGGTTAGTTTTCCCGAAATTAATTTTTTCACCACCTTCAATTTTCAAAAAAAAAATTTTGAATATTATTTTCATATTTCCATATACTTTTTTTATATAAAAATATTCAAAAAGGTTCATATTTCTCCAAAGATTATAAATAGTTATATCATGTAATCCTGATTTTTCACAACTCCTGAAAGTTGAAATTTTTGAAAGTTTAGTTAGTTTCCCTCTGTTTTAGAGTTTATATATATATATATATATATATATATATATATATATATATATATATATATATATATATATATATATATATATATATATATATATATATATATATATATATATATATATATATATATATATATATATATATATTTTTTTTTATATAAACTCCAATTAAATTGTTCCATAATTATAACATTTTTCAAATTAATGTTATTGCAATACACCTTTCAGATGTTTTCTACTTTAGCCTATTCTTATATTCAAAATACAAAGACACTCATGAGAGTGTGAAACAATATAATACACAAACAGTTACTGTGTCTTCAAAATTCTTTTCTTTTATAAATTTTGTAAGTGATGTAAAGTTTATGAATGATTTTTTACAACCTTTGCATAATAGAACTCCCAATTTCTTATGATAATAAATGTCGCAAATTATATAACAGATTCTGTAAGAAAATTTTTCACTTTTAGTTGAAAATTTTGTAAGAGGTCTAGGCATTTCTGGTGGTCAGAAAAACTTTAAAAAATTTTAAAGAGGGAAATGTAGCATGAGGAACCAGTCCTACTTAAGTTCATCTGCCTTATGGAAAAGGAAAATTTCTACCACAAAAAGAGAAGCTTGGAAAAATTAAGTTTTTCTACATTTGAGACCCAAACATGAAATCTTATCAGGAAAATGTTAGGTACATATTCTCAACAAAACTTTCCATTAACAATGAATGGCTGCTTTTTGACAATCTAGATGAAGCATATGTATTGTTCTTTTCAACAAACTTTGTCAATTCCATACCTACAAATACTGGAATGATAAAACTGTCTGTTGGAAAAATATTAAAAGTTTTTCATAGTGGCTTGGGAAAGCCATTTCTCTTGGTAGAATTAATAACAGTTCAGGGAGCCCTCAGGAATAACTTAGCAACAAGATGGGATTTTATGTCTGTTGAGTTCTTGACTCACCTCCAGGATTCAGTGGAAAAACTTTTATCGAAATATAATTAAAGTTGGTCACAGGATATTTGTGAATAACCTTTAAAGAAATGTCATATTGCATATATTGAAACTTAATAAAGATGCAACACAGCCAGAGGCTTGTAGATATGGATAAAGTTGAGGAAAAACTTGTTAATAATACTCATTTGGTGGTTAGAACATTATAATCAGCTATCATATACTCAATAAAGATTCCATTTTTTATTACGATACAATAGATCTCTTGACTATGTTATTCATCAATGTCATCAAGAAAAGAAATATATATGCTTTGGTCCTCTTTATTTAATCTCTAGATTCAGCTTCTCATTTTGGGATTATATTCAAATCTGGAAAGAAAAATATAAACATCTGCAAATACTATTGTTACAAGATTTCTTTAATTAGAGGGAATATATATATATATATATATATATATATTATATATATATATATATATATATATATATATATATATATATATATATATATATATATATATATATATATATATATATATATTTATATTATGCATCACATACACAAAGTGTACCACAGGGATCAGTTATGGAAGCATATTGTAGGTATCTTCTGCAATGTCTTAAAAATGTTAGAAATCACATTAAAATAGGGCACTTATGATAACTGCAGGGACATTACCATCATCACCAGTATTTGCATTATTTGTAAGGTCAGAGCTTCCATAATTGGATATCAGAAAAGAATTAAATTTAAAGAAACTTTATAAAATTTTCAGTTGTTCCTCCATACAGTTAATTATATGCACTATGCAATTCTTTATTTTAAAAACATTCGTGATTTTATAAACAATAATTATTCTTTTTAAGGGCATCATGGATTAGTCAGGAAATATTAAATTTAAAGCCAGCTATATGGCTTGTCTTAAGTGTTTCTCTATATCACCTTTGAGCACATGTATCTTTACTTGCAATAATGGAACTGCACAAAACTTGGAGAAAAGGTGATCTCTCATGCATTGTTATACAGATATTTGATGAGATCATGAAAACTGTATAAAGCTTATACATATTTCCACAGATAAATCTCGGTTAATTACTCATTTTCCCTCTAGTTTTACTGCAATATGTGTTCCACATTTGAATATAACTCAAACTTGAAATTGGAAAAAGGATACTCCATCTTATTTGCAGATTTTTCATCTACAAAGTATTCACTTTATCTTCATGTACCTCATCTCACAAAAAGTAATAATCTTCACAGATTCCCTGTCTTCATTTTAGATATTGGAAATCAAGGGAAACATTGCCACATAATAAAATACAATATTGTATTGAGACATTTCTTCTCAAGTTATCTACAAATATTGGGACATTCATTTGATCTGAATTCCTTCTCATACAGATTTTAGAGAAGTGAAATTGTGGATGCTGCAGCTTATAAAGCACACAACTTTTTGAGTATTTCTATGTACCCAATGGTGAGGTCAAATTTGCTTCTACAGTTTACACAGGAACTTTTTTTATCAAATTGAAAAATTAAAAAAAAAAATTAGCTGTTTCAATATTTTCCTTTATTTTTACATATATTGCATACTGGATGCTTAAAATTTTCTCTATTAAAAGACCAACAGATTTTTTCTTTAAATTATATCAGCTTAATGAATAATACCTACATAGAAGACAAGTGTCAGGGAAATTTATTTTTGATTCCAACTCAAGTAAAAACTGGAAGAATTGTCAAAATTCCTAATCATTCTAACCAAACTTTGTAAGATTCTTTTTTTAAAATTAATTGCAATTGTTTTCATAATTTTCATAGTATTAAAATAATTTTTGCGATTTTACCTATTATAATAATTATAATTTTATATTTTTGGGAAGTAAAAAAATAATCAGTGAAAAATGAGTAGTAAATTAAAACCACCAAGTGTAAGAAGACATTTGAAAGAAAAAGTTGTGCAAATGTATGAAGATCTTTTTCATGGAACTGACCCAACTGTGGTTAACTCTCGATTTTGGGAAGATTTATTTCTACTAAAGGTAAGAACTTTGTTATAAATGTTAATAATAATAATAATAATAATATAATAATAATAATAATAATAATAATAATAATATATATATATATATATATATATATATATATATATATATATATATATATATATATATATATATATATATATATATATATATATATATATATATATATATATATATATATATATATATATATATATATAATATAGGTTTGGGGGTACTAGTACAAGTATTTGTACTAAAGTATAAATTCTTTAGTATTTGAGGTTTCAGAAATGGAAAAGTACTTGTACTTGAGTCTAATGTACTTGGAAGAAATAAGTTCTTTCAAGTACTTTTAAATCATAAAAAAATAAAGATTATGATGTTAGAGTTGAGGAAAAGTAACTATAGATAATATAGTGATGTTACGTATTTGAGATTAATTTAATTATAAGGAAGGAGTAGAATAGCCAACATTCACTTAAATTAGTGATTATATACATTTTTTCAGAAAATTACAGATTTTGTATAATAAAAGTTTGAAAAAAACTGCAAAAATTTTGAAAAATTATTTTTTAATTACAATAGTGATTCAACAGGTTTACTTAAAGCTAGTTTTTCTTACCCTTTAGGTTAGGTTATTAGGTTATCTAGAATTGGGTTAAAGGAGATAGTTAATTACTAGTTTTCTGGAGGAAAATCAGGTTTTTACTGTAATATATATATATATATATATATATATATATATATATATATATATATATATATATATATATATATATATATATATATATATATATATATATATATATATATATACTTTTTCAGCCTAAAATGTCAGCACTTGAAGCAGAACTTGGTCGTTGTGCTCCTGATCAACTTTTAAACATAAAGGATAATATCAATGCTCTTTTTGTAAAATGTGTGGATTGTTTGGGACATGAACATCAAATTCGAGTCATCAATGCTTTGCTCACTCTATGCAGTTTAGTGAGAGGATTGTATAGAAAGATGCAAGGAGATTATGGCTTTGATTTTATAAATATTCTTATTGGGTTTGACATTGCTGAAGAAAAGATGCAAACTCTTTTGGAACATTGTTCAAATTTTTTAACAGGTTTTATATTAATCAAATATTTTTACATAAATAAATGCTGTAATATAAATTATCTCATTACTTTTTTCTTAGTTTACTATTTTTGTTTTATGTTTAATATTGTAGGAGAGTATTCAGAAAGCATAAGATCTCTAACTCTAAAATTTCTTCTTGTTCTCGCCACTGGAACTGATAACATTAGTCAGAACACTGTTTTAGAATATTTAACTATAAATTGCAACTTTGATGCTGTAATTCAGGTACGTTTGTTTTTAGTAACCATTATGTATAAAAGGTAGTGTTTACAATCTCAACTAATTTAAAAAAAAAAAAAATTGTAGTAATAGTAAATATTTTTTTATGGGTTACTTCACCAAATAGGTAATATTGTTTTAAGAAAGATGAGAAAATAAAATTTTCCTGGTGAAATAGATTTATCAAGAAAGTAATTTAAAACAATTCTCAAGATTCAGAGCATCATCAGCTTCTGAAGTTAGCATTAGTATACTGTATTTCTTTTAGTATCAAGATTATTTTTAATATACTAAATATTATGTTAAAAGTTGGTTAAACAAACGAATTTAGATGTAGTCTAGCAAAATAAGCAAAGCTGAAAGGTAGAAAATTTAGAAAATTTTAAGTTAGTTTCACAAGAATTGACAACTTTGTTTCAAACATGAATTTACAGCATACACCTTTGGATGAAAATTGAGGATAAAGAGCTCGAACATCAAAGTTGTAGTTTAGAGCAGTAGTGAAGTGTAGAAAGAGAGGTGATTAACAAAAGGAAAATTGCAATAATGATCTCTAATGTCATACAAGTTAATGAAGAAAAGATACTTGTGCATAAGAATATGTCAGCATTTCTTAGTGGAACCATTCACACCATTGTATGACAATAACTCTTAGGTGATGAAGGGGAAAAGATGGGTGAGGGTAATGCTAGGATACTCCCACCCTCCAGCATCTTTAAAGATACATAATTTACAGTTGATGCTTGAGGTATAACGAATGCGGTTAGTGAAAAAGAGGGGCAGAGTGGACCACCTCTAGACATGCATGAAAGTAATACTTAGGAAATGTCAAGAATATTCTGAAAATTTCATTTACCAGTAATATATATATATATATATATATATATATATATATATATATATATATATATATATATATATATATATATATATATATATATATATATATATATATATATATATATATATATATATATATATATATATATATATATATACATGATACAGCTGGTGAACGTGCCTTCCATTTCGCTATCCAAAACGACCTTGAGCAGTTGGTGCAGCTCCCTACTCGTATCCCTGATCGTCTTGGAGATGAACCCAACGTTCTAGACCTTTTCCTAACTTCTAATCCTTCTCCTTATACTGTTAAACTCTTTCCTCCTCTGGGTTCCTCCGATCATCTTCTTATCTCTGTATCCTCTTCTATCTCTTCAAGTCTTCCGCAGGAAAGACCCCCTTCTACGGAAAGGAAACGCTTGTGGCACTTCGGTGCCGCAAGCTGGTCGGACTTGCGGTCGTACTTCTTTGATTTCCCGTGGAATGATTATTGCTTCCGTGGGAGGGGTCCCTCGGAGTGTGCAGAACGCATTACCGAGGTGATTCTCTCTGGCATGGAGGCATACATTCCATATTCTTTCCCTTCTACTAAACCTAATAAACCTTGGTTTAACTCTGCTTGTTCTCGTGCTATCCGCCGCAGGGATGCTGCCTTCAGGGATTACCGTCGTCTTCAAACTCCTGAAACTCACGCTACTTATATTTCATCCCGGAATCGTGCAAAATCTATCCTTCGTAACACTAAAAACTCCTTTCTCCGTAAAAAATGCAATAATCTTTCTGGTTCCTCTTCTTCACGTTCTTTCTGGCATTTTGCAAAAAATGTCAACTCTAACTTTGCTTCTTCCTCTTTCCCTCCTTTAATATCTTCCGACGGCACAGCTGCTGTTTTACCTTCTTCTAAAGCTGAACTCTTTGCTCAAACTTTTGCCTCTAATTCAACCTTAGACGATTCCGGAGCTATTCCTCCTCCTTCAACCCCCTCTAACTCAATTATGCCTACAATTAGAATTTCTTCTAAAGATGTCATTTCTGCTCTTTCTGAGCTTAATACTAAGAAGGCGTACGGTCCTGATGGTATTCCTCCTGTGGTTCTCAAAACTTGTGCTTCCGAGCTTGCACCCTGCCTCGGTAAACTATTTCGTCTTTGTCTATCTACTTCAACCTTCCCTTCTTGCTGGAAACGTGCGCTCATTCAACCTGTGCCGAAGAAGGGGGACCCCTCTCAACCCTCCAACTACCGTCCTATTTCTTTGACCTCCGTTCTCTCTAAAGTTTTCGAATCTATCCTTAACAGGAAGATTTGGAAACATCTCAATTCTTCTAATCTTATCTTATCTCAGATCGCCAGTATGGCTTTCGTAAGAAACGCTCTACAGGTGATCTTCTTTCCCTTCTCTCTGAATCTTGGTCCTCCGCTATTCGGCATTTCGGTGAATCTTTTGCTGTCGCGCTGGACATATCGAAAGCCTTCGATAGAGTCTGGCACAAAGCTTTGATTTCTAAACTTCCCTCTTTCGGTATCTATCCTTCTCTCTGTGATCTTCTCTCTAATTTCCTTTCCGGTCGTTCTATAGCAACTGTTGTAGACGGCCACCGTTCATCCTTTAAATCTATTAATAGTGGTGTTCCTCAGGGTTCTGTACTATCACCAACACTTTTTCTACTCTTCATTAATGACCTTCTCTCCATCACCTCATCTCCTATCCACTCCTATGCTGATGACTCCACCCTTCATTATTCCTTCCATTTTGAAAAACGTCCCACCCAACAGCAGTTGATAGACTCGAGAAGGGTAGCCTTGGAACAACTAACCTCTGATCTTTCCCGTATTTCAAATTGGGGCAGAGAAAACATGGTTGTTTTCAATGCCTCAAAAACTCAGTTCCTCCATCTCTCCACTCGACACAATCTTCCACACAACTATGATATCTTCTTCGAAAACACACAACTCAAGCCTTCATCTGTCCTTAATATTCTTGGTGTTTCTTTTTCTCGTGATCTTTCTTGGAAAGATCACATTACTTCTCTTTCTAAACAAGCTTCTAAGAGGTTGGGTGTTCTGAGGCGCCTTCAGAATTACTTCACGCCACCCCAGTTGCTTGCTTTGTATAGGGGTGTTGTTCGTCCCTGTATGGAGTATGCTTCGCACATCTGGGGTGGTTCCACACATACAGCTCTCTTAGAGAAGGTGGAGTCAAGGGTATTTCGTCTCATCAACTCTCCTACCTGCTTTTACTAACTCTCTTCAATCTCTTTCTGCCCGTCGAATTGTTGCGTCACTCTCTCTTTACTATCGCTATTACAACAGACACTGCTCTTCTGAACTCTCTCGTTGCATACCTCCTCCATTGAGAAGAGCTCGTGCGACACGCCTTTCTACACAATCTCATCCTTTCTCTGTCCAACTCTCCGACCCCAGACTTAACCGCTATGCTCAGTCTTACATATACTCTACTGGTAAAGTCTGGAACACACTCCCTTCATCTGTTTTCCCAACTTCCTTTGACTTGCATACTTTCAAACGTCGTGTGTCTGGACACGTCGGCCACCATCGACCATGATTATAGACCTTTCCCAACTCCGGTGGAATTTGGTAGGCCTCCTGGCCTTTGCCCACCGGAGGAGACATAAAAAAAAAAAAATATATATATATATATATATATATATATATATATATATATATATATATATATATATATATATATATATATATATATATATATATATATATATATATATATATATATATATATATTCCTTTTCGCGTTTCATCTTCTCAAAGGGTCTCTAGTGTACCCTTGACTCACATTGGAGTGCCTATGCTCCAACCTTCCTCCTTCTTCACATGTGTCCTACAATATTTACAAACGCTTACACTTACATTACCTATTAAATTAATCAAAAATGGCAAAACTTAAATCTGCCTCGGAGAATCCTAGAGGGGCGGATTCCAAACATAGCCCCTCATCTACTCCTTCCCCCATCACCACTTGGGAGTTGGTGGCCTCCGGTGATGGGGTTGGCGCCACCAAGACCTCTATGCCGGCTTGCCCTGGTGCACGGTCTTCGTTTTTCATTAATTTCTGCAACATTCGCGTTTTTTTTCTCGTGCGACACGCCTTTCTACACAGTCTCATTCTTTCTCTGTCCAACTCTCCTACCCCAGACTTAACCGCTATGCTCAGTCTTACATATACTCTACTGGTAAAGTCTGGAACACACTCCCTTCATCTGTTTTCCCAACTTCCTTTGACTTGCATACTTTCAAACGCCGTGTGTCTGGACACGTCGGCCACCATCGACCATGATTATAGACCTTTCCCAACTCCGGTGGAATTTGGTAGGCCTCCTGGCCTTTGCCCACCGGAGGAGACATAAAAAAATATATATATATATATATATATATATATATATATATATATATATATATAATATATATATATATATATATATATATATATATATATATATATATATATTCCCAGTTTTTCTAATTGCATAATGTGTTTCACTTAGGTGTTAAGAGCATGGGTTTGAAGTCCAAATCTTCCTCAAGAGTAGAAAAAAAATTGACATTCATAGGAGATTTTGTCATTAATTTATAGCTTGT
The DNA here is from genome assembly GCA_009176605.1 of Armadillidium nasatum. NCBI lineage: Eukaryota > Metazoa > Arthropoda > Malacostraca > Isopoda > Armadillidiidae > Armadillidium > Armadillidium nasatum. The sequence goes on from SEYY01000806.1 coordinate 19,597, forward strand.
GGCATGAGTGCAGTATTTTTTGGGATGGAGCATTATCAAAACTTTTACTGATATCAGTAAATTTATATTATAATTTTTAGCAGTATAGGTTTAGTATCTGCAGTGGTTTTTTCCAGTATTGATTCTTACAGAATGTGCCTAATGCTTGTACAGGAATTACAATACTAGGGATGGAGTGAAGTATCGGTATCAGGAAAATTTGTGGTATTATGTATCAGTATGTAAAAGTTTTGTAAGCATCGGTATCATAAAAAACGACTGATACCAAATCTTGCATGAAAGAATACTGATAATTTCTGTAGAAAGATAACTGCTCCTTGACTGAAATTTGTCATATTTTAAATATTATTTTTAATATTATATTATTGAAATTTTGTTTTATATGTAAATTATTGTTTTAAAAGTAGAAGAGTTAATATTGATATAATTTCTGACATTCACTAATTAAAATTATTTTCAAAATTTCATTGGTAGCAGAGCGTAGTTGCTTGAAAATGGGACTATCAGGTAACTAACAGCAAGAAAAAAAATCTATAGAAGGTTAAAGAACAAGAAGAGTAAGAAATGCAGGAACTTCATGAGAAGATAAAAATGCCTATCATATAAGGAAAAGAGAAAAGGACAGAAGAAAACTTCAAGTAAAAGAGGATTCAATAGCAGTAGACTTTCAAGAATCAAAATGGATTCTGTGGCAGTGGGTGTAGAAGAAGAAAAGAAAGATTCAATCGGCGTTGGAGGGCTCGTAGCCGGTCAATCTAGAGGTGGCTGGGAGGAGTCTGAGCTTGTATTGGCCGATTTGGAGGGTGAAAAGGAAGTGGGAGAATCAGTGAAGGCCGACATAGATTTAAACTTGATAAAATAGGATTTAGTGGTGGCAGATTCATGAGAAGCAAAAAGAGCATCTCGAGAGAGTTTATTCGGAGAAGATTAAAAAAAATAGAAATAAAAAAAAAGGAAGGAACTGAGAGAAAAAAAGAATAGAGAAGAGGAGACTGAGAAGAAGAAAAAGATGTAAGTTTGTCTAATATCTAAAGATGAGATAATTTGCAAAAAGACTTAGTTTACAAAAAAGATTGAATTTACAAAAGGAATTAGTTTGCAAAGAATGGTGGAACTGGAATTGAAAGAAGCATCTATTGAAGTTGAAAGGACAAGTAAAAAAAAATTGAGAAGAAAAGAAATATATTAGACTGAAATTTTGTTTATATTTATTTTAATATTTTAAAAGTAGGAAAGTTAAAATTGATATAATTTCTGAGCTTCACTAACTAAAATTGTAATGTAAATAGTAGTAAACTTAATTATGCAGTCTATAAATAGAATTGAAATAATACTAATAAATTAATCTTTATAAAGAAAAGGTTGTTTATCTCCTCCTATGAAGCCCTATAAAAGATCATTTTTCAATATTTCAATTATTATTATTCGAGTAGGAATAAAAATTGCTCTATATATAATAGTAAATATAACGAAAATAAATTTAAGCATTTTCCAAGTTTTATTAAGCAGACTAGTTTCGTTTGGATAACTTACATTTCTACCCATTTTCAAGGCTCTTAAGAGAATAAATTACATATAAAATAATATATATAAATATCAAAATAACATTATTATACCTGGACATCTGTCTTAAAAATATGTGCATAATGGAGAACAGAGAGCACACGTTAGTATATATACGGATTATGTGGCAGGATGATCTGCAAGAAGCTGTGAATAGGTGGAATGATGTGCTGAATTCAATGGGCATAAAGATAAACAGAAAACGGAAGTAATGATAATAGCAAGGGAGAGAGGAGAGATAGTTGAGAAGATAGAGGAGACCAGATTTATATAGGCGAATAAGTTTAATACTTGGGCGTGGTGTTCAACGAAAAAGGAAAACTGGAAGATGAGTTGGAGGAGAGAATAAGAAGATTCTTAAAGAATGGAAATGCTATATCCGCTAATAAAGGAGAGAGAGATACCATCAGGTGTGAAAGTGTTAATATACAAAACTACTGAGACTAATATTGTTGTATGGTTCGGAATGTTGGATAATGAATACAGTAAATAAGAGCAGGATGAAAGTACTCATAGTCATCAAGGGACTATCGCTAAAAGAAAGGACTAAGAGCGAGCTTGTGAGGGAAGAACTGGGAGTAGATTCAGTTTTGAAGTTTCTGGAAAGAAAACCAGTTGAGATAGTTTGGACACAAGAAGAGAATAGAGGAGGGAGAGATGTTGGAGTGGAGACCACCTGGAAGACCGAGAAAGAGATGGAAGGAGGTAGTGGCAGAAGAAATTCAAAGAAGTTGGAAAACACAAGTAGAGTGAAAGAAATAGATAATGGAATATATATATATATATATATATATATATATATATATATATATATATATATATATATATATATATATATATATATATATATATATATATATATATATATATATATATATATATATATATATATATATAGTTTTGTAAAGTTGATTATACCATTTTTTTGTTTTTTCTTTACGGAATTTTCATATATTTTATTTTTAAAACTACATGTGCACTGATTTGAATTATTTTTATCTTGATTTTCTTCAGCTTTTAACCCAGTCAAGTCCTCGTAGTCAACATGGTCCTGAAGCTGTTCTCTTCCTCATGTTAATGGTTAACTATCGAAAACATGAAATGACTAATCCTTATACTGTGCAGCTATCGCTACTTGATGATGAACTGGCCCTTAACGGTTACGGACAGGTAAGCAAAAAAAAAAAAAAAAAAAAAAAAAAAAAAAAAAAAAAAAAAAAAAAAAAAAAAAAAAAAAAAAAAATTTTTTTTTTTTCAATTGGTGGTTCAATACATAATGAATATTAAATAAAATTTTTAATGGTTTATGATATGCGGTATTATCCTGAAATCAAATAACTCGTAAATAACTTCAACTTCTCTATTATCAATAACTTTAACTTTTTTATTATGCAGTGTATCCTGTAACAACTGTAGGTAAAAAATTAAATTAATTATCAAATAGCTAATAACAAAATCTAAAAAATTAATTTTTAATTGCAGGTTATCACAGCTTCCTTATCGGAATTTAATCACAAATATGCTAGTCACTTTTCTGAGCACTCTGGCTCTGGTTGGTTAGCATCTCTCACATCTATGGTTGGTTCAATGTTTATATCAGAAGAAATGGCCACGAGAAATGAACACATTAAGTATATATATATATATATATATATATATATATATATATATATATATATATATATATATATATATATATATATATATATATATATATATATATATATATATATATATATATATATATATATATATATATATATATATATATTATTTATATATTATTATAAAACCAATATTTAATTTTTTAAAAATATAGTTTCTAAATATTTATATTTTAAAATAATATTCAAATTATGAAATAAAATAAAATACATTTACAAGAAATAGAATAAAAAATTTAGTTTTAATTTTTTTGGAATTTAAAATAAAAAAATTATAAATATATATATATATATATATAAAAATATAAAAAAAAAAAAAAAAAAAAAAAAAAAAAAAAAAAAAAAAATATATATATATATATATATATATATATATATATATATATATATATATATATATATATATATATATATATATATATATATATATATATATATATATATATATATATATATATTTTAATAGGATACAAGATTAAATGTCTATAAAAATAAAAATAATTTTTTTATAATTTATAAGCTATTAAAATACATATTTTAACTGTAGATAACACATGAAATAGAATTATTAATTATGGTAGATTAAAGTTATTTTAAAATTTTTTTTTACATTTTATTAAATTTTTTTTATACAGGTATCTCTTATTTAGCTAATTGAGCTTCGATGGGTGTAACCACTATAAAAAATGGTTGAAAATATTGCTTTAAAATTTAAGTAGATTGTATTTAATTAACATGTAGCAGAAAGTTCAATTATTTGTTGCTACAATATTTATATATTATTCTACCAGTATCTATGTCAAATGTATACTTTATTAATATATTTATCATTGTGTAATAATTGTATGATTTTTTATAATGTTTTCTTGCAGGGCAAATGATTCATTTTTATTAGCTCTTTATGAGGCAGTACATTTGAATCGCAATTTTATAACTGCATTGACAACTGCTACAGAGTCTTCCACACCACCCTCCCCTGCCAATACTCTAGAAAGAAGTGTATCAAATGCATCTTCTCCTGAAAGCTTAAATGAAAATGAGGCAAACATAGTTAGCATGACTCCTGAGATTGAAACGTCAACCCAACCAACAAATTTACTTGTAACTTTCTTGGAATATTGGTAAGAATATTTAACATACAGTTTAGACGTTTCTTATTAATATTTTTCTTTTTTCGTGTTTTGATTCTCGACTAATTCGATGGTAATTAAACATTTAATTTATTTTTTTTCTGCTATAGTTCCATTGTTATGCAAGATACCAAAACTGAAGAAAGTCTTAATAATGTCAAATTATGTTTCATCATTCTGATGTGCATATCGGAAGACCAGTACTGCAACCTTCTCCTTCACGATGCGAATCTCGTTTTCACCGTCATTATTCATAGGCTTCCTATGAGACACCGAAAAATATTTGCAGAAAAATCTATTCATGCAAGACCTTTGGCTTGCGCCGTCTTAGGTATTATATATATATATATATATATATATATATATATATATATATATATATATATATATATATATATATATATATATATATATATATATATATATATATATATAGTATTTAAAACCACTATAATTAAAAACTTAAAAAGTAAAACACTAAAAGGAAAACAACATTGAAGATAAAAAAATAATCAACAATGGAGGATTAAAAACAAAAGAAGAGTGGCAACAGTTTCAGAGACGCATTTCCTGTCTCCCTCATTTTTTATTTATTTATTTTTAAAAAAAAAAATTTTTTTTTTTCCTCCTACTCTCGGCTTGATGAGGGAGACAGGAAATGCGTCTCTGAAACTGTTGCCACCTTCTTTTGTTTTTAATCCTCCATTGTTGATTATTTTTTTATCTTCAATGTTGTTTTCCTTTTAGTGTTTTACTTTTTAAGTTTTTAATTATAGTGGTTTTAAATACTAAGTTATATTAATAGAAAGTGAGCGAGTTAACTTTCTTTAAAGATCAATTTTATATATATATATATATATATATATATATATATATATATATATATATATATATATATATATATATATATATATATATATATATATATATATATATATATATATATATATATATATATATATATATATATATATATATATATAATGTCTCCATTATTGAGAATAAAGACGTAAATTTTAATCTGAAAATGTCCGCTTCTTTTCTTTT
>SEYY01000806.1:27500-55000 GCA_009176605.1 Armadillidium nasatum
TATATATATATATATATATATATATATATATATATATATATATATATATATATATATATATATATATATATATATATATATATATATATATATATATATATATATTTATATATATATAGTTATATATATAATTATTATATATATATATATATATATTATATATATATATATATATATATATATATATATATATATATATATATATATATATATATATATATATATATATATATATATATATATATATATATATATATATATATATATATATAATATATATATATATATATATATATTATATATATATATATATATATAATCAATAATTATTATCATTTTACGCCTAAGTTGGACAAGTGGAGTCAAGAACATGGGGTTTCTACTTTAACAGAAGAACAGGTATAAAAAGTTTTGCAACTGATAAAGTTTTTCTAGGAAGTTAACTAACACTCTTTATCTTTATTTAAATGTTTATGAAAAAAATTTATTCATATAGCATATATTATACATTTCATAGGGTAACGTTAGTGTCTGTACGTCCTTCTTAATTATTTTTTCCAACTATTGACCTAACACTGAATTTCTTTTTAGGTGCTAGAGGTTGTAAGAAATAACTACGAAAGTTTAACTCTGAAACTGCACGATAGTTTGGATCAGTTTGACAAGTACGCTGAAAAACCTCATCACGCAATGTTCTTCTCAAACATGGTAAGAGTGTTTTTTCTTCTAGAGTTGTGGGGGAAAAATATCTATATGTAGAGAAACGTTTTTCCATGAACTTTAGGAATCTTCAACTTCAAGTAGAGATGAATAACTGTGTATATCCTTATAGAGTTTTAATAGAGAATACAGCAGTTAATTTTATGCGTGTTCATATCAATTTGTAGAAAAAAGGGGGAAAAAAAATATCTTTCTTGGAGGGCGTGGGGTGGGGGTGAGAGAATGGAGGGAGCTCGGTTCCCCCCCCAAAAAAAAAATAATAAAATTTCACAATTATTCCCAGTAAGTTCCTACCCTAAAGTTTTAGTCTTCAGATTGCAGTTTACTTTACTTTAGTATGTAATATATAGATGTTAAAATCTCTTAGATATTAATGATAATAATCTTCACAGGTTCGAAGCATAATTTGTGACACAAGGCAAGGAATAGACTTCTCCCCATTTGAAAGTCCTTCGTTAATTCAAGAATTAAGTCAAGCAACGTGAAAAATATTTAAAAAAATTAATCTATGAAAGGATTATTGTGAAAATGATAATGTAATTTTTTGTAATAGAGTGGATTACGAAGACACTCACTCCTTATCTATTTAAAAATTATTTACTTTTAAAATAAAAGTTTGTATTTCAAACATTTTACTTGAAGATTATATATTTAAAAGTTTTTTATCGATATTTTTTTTATATATTCTACAGTTTTTATATAGTGGTATTTGCTTAATTCGTGCATAAATACGAGAGAAATATAGCTTGTTTGCCTCAGGGCATTCAGATACTCTCTTTACCTTTAAATTTTTTTCATCATTTCACGTGCCATTTTTACTTTGTATCGATTATTCTGTATCTAATAACTTTCAAAGATCCTGTTGGTAGTTACTGTATTATTGGCAGCAAAATATATTCTTATATATAGATCTGTGTATGTGTTGTAAATTAATTGACGTCAAATTTTAATAAGACAAATTTTTTTAAAACTTATTTTGATCAAAAGTACATCTATATACGATTACTTGTTTCATTATTAGTTTTTATATACTTTTAGTCATTTAAATACTAATAAGAAAGGAATTTGTTACAAAAGTTTATACAAATATTTTCTTTTATTACCCAATTTAATGATTTATTTTCAATGCAAGTATTTTACAATTTAACTTGTCATAAAACGGAAGCTGCTTGTAGACGATGAATAACATTATCTTTTCCTGCTAGCAAAAATGATTCAACAATTGGAGGTCCATCCTAAAAAGGTGAGAATAATGTAGAACATTAAATTTACAATCTAAATGTTATATAATTCAAAATAAAAATTTTAATGTCTCAATATCTGAAATTTTTGGTTTATATTTAAATCTATATTTGTAATACTCAATCAATAAATGGTCGTTCATCTCTTCCTATGAAACCCAAAATAGAACATCATTATACCTAAGCATTTTAATGGTATCTTGAAAAAGAGATTTTTAGTTAATTAGGAACAAGAAAAAGATCTACAGATGGTTAAAGGATTAAAGAAAGAAGAGTAATATTTAAGTACTGGAGCTCCAAAAGAAGATAAGAATGATTCTCAATAATAAGGAAAGGAGAAGACTATTTCAAGTAGAAGAGAATTCAGTGGTGGTGGAATTTCAGGAGGCAAAGGTGGATTCTGCGGCTATGGATGTGCAATAAAAGGATGATTCAATCAGCCTTGGAGGGCTCTACGGCAGCCAAACAAGAGGTGGCTGAGTAAAGTATATGAATGAAAAATCGGCAGTGGTAGGCTCTGGTGTAGTCAATTTAGAGGAGGCTGTGAGGTGTCTGAGTCTGTGGTGGCCAATTTGGAGGGTAAAAAAGAAGTGAAAGAATCGGCGGATTCAGTGGTGGTGATTCATGGAAAGTGAAGGAGTATCCGGAGGGTTGGATTCGAAGGCAATTATGAAAAAAAAATAAGTATAGAGAAGAGGAGAGATTGAGAAGAAGGTGTAAGATTGCTTAATATCTAAAGAAGAGTGGAACTGGAAGAGAGAAACTTCTACAAAATTTGAAAGTATAGGAATGAAAAAAAAAACGGAACAAAAGAAAAGAGAAAAATATATAAACATTGAAAATTTTTGGTTTATATTTAAAATCATATCTTCGTAAATACTCCATTAAAAAATGGTCGTTTATCTCCCCCCTATGAAGCCCGCAATAGAACATCATTATAACTAAACATTTCAATATTAATATAAAAACTTTGGTAGAATATAACTAGAAATTTTTGTTTTAAATTTATTTTATGATTATGCCTTTTATCACAAGATAAATTCCTTTGATAAAACGAAACTAGAATCCGGGTTTCAATTACAAATCTCTTAAGTACTAAAAGTAAAATAATGAATAATTTAAACGTCACAAAGATTATAATGGGATTTCGTGCTTGCTTTCAAAAATTAAGGCAATATAAAAAAATAAATTTGCATTAGAATATAGTGAAAATTTAAAAATATATTTACTGTCATTTAGACAATCAGGAAAAGATTAATAAAGAATTTTAATAGGTGAATCTAAAATTTTCCCTTCCTGTATGCTATTTATTAACAAGTTCTGTATATACTTACTTTTAAGTCCACAAACTACTAATCTTATTAACTTCATCATCTTATTAGTTTTTAAATTATGCTTCATTTGAACTTCTTTAATAGCCTCATTAATTGCTTCTTTCATAAAATTTTGGGGTTGTATATTTTGTAAAGAATTTCTTAAATCAACTAGCACCATTCCTGAAAAACCATAAACATAAGTGATAAATGAGAAGCAGAGTTCTTGGCTCAAGTTATATTAGTCCACCAGAAATGGTTGTCTTTTTATTACTTTTTAATCTTCGATATCTTAGAGAACTAAATTACAATTCTATGATTTAAAAAATTAAAAGTAATTGAAAATTTTTCACTATTTATTCTGGACACCAGGATTATTTTAATTATATTTATTAGGGTTTAGTTGATTGGAGACCACTCAAATAGCCCAGAAACTTTTCTTGAAAAGCTAGTAAGCATTTGAATATTTTTTACAAATTAGTAAAATATTACGTTTTACTCATGATCTAGCTAGCTATTTGAAATTCAATCCATATTACTATACACAAAAATGAGTCTTTTATAAACTGCATGAGAAAATAATTGGCTAATGAAATTGTACTTTTATATTACTCTCTCTAATAAAGTTGAATGAACATAAAAATTAAATTTCAAAAAAAAAAATTTTTTTAATTTCTTTAAGAATATTATTTTCTCTCGTGACTAACTTATCACTATCAACTCTCAATTTTTGTATTTCGATCAATATACTAAAAATTAGGGATTCTTAATTATAAGATCTAAAATTTCCAAATTATTAAAATATACAATGTTCTAACATTTTCAACTCTAATGTAAATAATATTACCTTTGGCTGTTTATGTTAAATAAATATAGATATGTTATTCACAAATATATTACACTACAAACATGAAATAAAATTTTTATTTTTCATATATATATATATATATATATATATATATATATATATATATATATATATATATATATATATATATATATATATATATATATATATATATATATATATATATATATATATATATAATAAGAGAGAGAGTATAGATTGAACAAAATATGAAAACAGAAAAAATGGGTAAATATGACCGATGTCAACTAACAAGTAGTTTAACTGCACTTATAAAGTAAACTTATATTGTAAGGAGAATATATTTAATCCAAATCTATCAATCAATACTCATGGAGCATGTCTCATAACCTCTTTCATACACATTTACGTTGAAATCAAAAAGTAATTAAAAAATAACTTACTTGCATCGAAACTAAAGGAATCTACATCGGATTTTGTAACAGTCGGATGAACCCAAATAAAATGAAAATCAGATGACGTGAAATCGTTTAATTTCGATATCCTTTCTAGACCCCATGTTATAACTTGTTCATAAAAAATTATGTTCACGATTTGTGCATAACCTGTTGCATATATATATATATATATATATATATATATATATATATATATATATATATATATATATATATATATATATATATATATATATATATATATATATATATATATATATATATATATATATATATATATATATATATATATATATATATATATATATATATATATATATATATATATATATATATATATATATATATATATTTTATTTATTTATTTTTTTTTAATTTACTTTATGGATTCGGATTCAAAGGTCCAATATTTGAGAAATCCAAAAATTTTGGAGATTCGGGTTCAAAGGTTCCAGATTTTAATTCAAATTCTTTCATTTACTGTAACATCAAACTTTAAACTACATTTTTTTCTCCTACTGATAAAACTTTCTGGCCTCTTACCAAAAACATCTCTAATGACTTTTGCAATTTTGCCTTTCAGCCTCTTATTCGCTCTGACTGTACTGTAACTAACACTCCTTTCTGAAAAGACTAATCTCTTCAGCCTCTTTTTGTCATCTAATTCCACCCTGGACGATTCTACCATCTCTCATCCTACTCTTTCACCTCTCAGATGTTCCATGTCTCATGTGATAGGGTGCATGAGGTCCTGACATCAATGGATGTCATTCCTCCTAGTGTTTAAATTAGCTCAGACGCACACTCCCTTAGAGTGTGCGTCTGAGCTAACGCCTATCCTTCGTTGAATTCTAATCTTTAAGCCCTAATAGTAATACATTCCCTCTGTGCTAGAAGTGCGCGTATTTTCAGTCGATCCCAAAGAAAGGTAGCCACGCTAATCCTAACTATCGTCCTACAGTTCTCATCTGCATTCTGTCTAAATTCTTTGAAACTTTCCTCAACCCTAGAATCTCATTTCCTTCTCTCAGATTAACAGTATAGCTTTCAACGCTCGAGTTTTACTAGTGAAATATTCTTCTGCCTTTTGGGAGTACTATAAATCCTGTGTGGTGACGCTTGACATATCTAAAGCTTTTGACAGTTTATGTCAAACTTCACTATTCTCAAAGCTACTTTCCTTTCAGTTTCTTGATTCTCTTTGCTTCCTAATGTAGTTTTCTCTCAGATCATTCCATATCAGCACTTGTTGATAAAACGACCTCTTCCTCCTTTCCTGTTAATTGTGGTGCTACTCAAGGTTCATTTTCTGTCCTCAACTTTATTCTTATTTCTCATTAACGATCTTTTAAACAGCAATTCTAACTTTTTTCATTCTTATGCCGATAAAGCAACTCTCCATTTTTCCACATTTCAAATATGATCCCTCTTTTCCATCTAGTTGCTATCTTACCGATCTGGATGAGATTTTCATTACTTCAATTTTGTGAAATTAAACTGTTTAAAAATTCAGCTTCTTCACATCTAACTCTCAAAATCACATACCAACTCTCCTATCTTCTTCGACGGCTTTCCCGATTCATCTGTGAAAAATAAAAACATTCTTAGTCTGAACATAAACAACAAATTGTCTTCAAAGCCTCATATCACAAAGGTTATTAGGGTTATCCAGCACATTGACCTCAGAGGCTAGGAGTTAAATTCAGATTGCGAGAATATTCTTTCTAATAGTTACTCCAATTATATGAAGTCCTATCCACTCATGTAAGGAGTACCGTTCTCTCATATGATGGTATTTGGGGAAGCTTGGGTTTTGTCAGTCTTTTGGACAGGGTCGAGTTTAAGGCTAAAAGACTAATAAACTGTCTCCTACTTTCAAACTCTTGACCCTCCATCTCTTCGACGTGACGTTAGCGCACTCTCTCTTTTCTATAGATCCTACAATGGCAGATATTTGACCTCTCTTCATTCCATCACCACTGCTTCGCGTCGCAGCACAAGGAATACCATGTTCTCACATCAGTTTTGTGTGATCATTACAAACTCCAAGCTTGTTGTCTCCTATTCCTATATTCACTTTAAAATATTTCTTTGAATTTTTACTTATATTTTACTTTAATTAATGTCGAATTCAAATAAAGAAATAACAAGTAAAAAATTTTTTTTTTAAGAAAGTTGTAATGAGGGGGTGTCGTATTTCATAAAGAATGCTCTGCTTGGTGATCTTCCTCTCTTGGTCCTCTACTATACGGCATTCTGTTAATCTTTTGCTTGCATTTGGCATATCAAAAAGCCTTCGAAAGAGCCTGACACAAAACTTTGATTTCTAAACCTCCCTCTTTCGGTATCTATCAATCTCTCTGTGGTTGTCTGTTTAATTTCCTTCCCTATCGTTCTATAACACTTGTAGATGGACACCATTCTCTCTTTAAATAGTGGTGTTCCTCAGTTATCTGTTCTATACAAAATCTTTTTCTGCTTTACATAATTGACCTTCTCTTCTCTTACTTCATCACTAATCTACTCCTATGTCAATGACTCTACCATCCATTACTCCTTTCATTTTACAGTTCGTCCTGCCTAAAAGCAATTTATTGCTTGCTCTTTATAAGGGGGGTTGTTTTTCCATATACAGGATATACTTCACTCAACTGAGGTAGTTTCATTCACACAACACTCATTAAAAAGGTGAAACGTAAGAGATTTTTGTCATATCAACTATTTGCTCATACAAACTTTCTCAGTAAATTTTTTTCTGTTGTTGCGTCAACCTCACTAGCATTTATAACGGACACTACTCTTCTGAATCCCTGTCTCATACTTTCTCCAATGAGTAGGACTAGTGCAACATGCCTTTCTACACAATCTCATCCTTTCTCTTTTCAACTCTCGAACACCAGACTTAAACGCTATGCTCAATCTTACATGTACTCCACTTGTAAAGTCTGAAACTTATTCCCTATATCTACTCCTCCAACAAAGTTTGACATGCACATTTTTAAATGTCATGTATCGGGAAATGTTGGCTTTCAATTTGACCCGTTCAGAAAATTTCCCAGCTTTGGTGGTGATTCGTTAAACCTCTTGGGTTTTACCCCACCAGAGGATATATATATATATATATATATATATATATATATATATATATATATATATATATATATATATATATATATATATATATATATATATATATATATATATATATATATATATATATATATATATATATATATATATATAGGGTGGAATTGTAGCAACTGACCTCTGATCTCTTGTATTTAAAAAAAAATGATACCAAAAAAAAAAAAATTTTTTAATGTCACAAAAATTCAATTGTTTCATCTAACTACATGAAAATATTCTATACAAGTACAGCAACTTCTTTGAAACAATTCAATCCTGTCTTCTCTTATTGAAAAGATTACATAGTTTTTTGTACTAAATAAATTTCTGAGGTGCCTTCAAAAAAAATCCACACTAATCCAACAGCTTGTTCTGTATAGGGATGTTGTTTCTCTAGTGTGGAGTCTGTATCGCATATCTAGGATGGTTCCACTCTTGAACTTTTTTCTGAAAGAGAGAAATCAAGGGATTGTCACCTTATTACTCTCCAACTTTTACTCTTTCCCATTTCTTTTTTTTTCAATGGTCTACTGCATGGTCTTTTGTAATAACTATTTCTATTAAAAAAAAAACACTCATTACTCATTGTAATATTGCTATTACAACAGACCCTTTTGAACCTTCTTATAATGTATCTCATCCTCTAACGACAGTTCGTGTAACTTGTCTTTCTACAAAGCTTCCTTTTTTTCTATCCAGCACATTGACCCCAGACTTAAAAGATTCTTGCACTCTACAGATAAAATCTGGAACACACTTCCTTCTATTTTTTCTACTTCCTTAGGCTTACACAATAAAATGTTTTAAAGTTGAACATAAAATAATTTATTTAGCAATTATGGACATACCTATCCTGAAAATGTTCTGTAATAATATTCTTGAGCTGATATGCTAAGGAATTTAAGCCTTCACTGGTGGATATCTGTTTTTTAATATATAAACGATTGAAATCATTGAGTAACGGAAAATCTAATCCTCCAGGAGTTGTACTAACACGTTCCATTTCAAACTGCAAAGATGGAGAAGTTAATATTAATAAGTATAAATGTAAATGAAAATATTTTATTGTAACTACGGCAGAAAAATATCAAAATTCAAATAAAAAAATAATCTAGGAAAAATATCTCTACCGAAAAGCATTAATCCATATGAAATATAACCATATTCTTCAGTTCAAATTCTAACTTCAATACCATTATTTCAAAAGGAATTATTTATAAATTACATGACTACCTTTTGTTCTAACTTGTATTCCATCAGAATAACATCCTGCCTTCCTATCCTCTGCTTTTGGTGTTGTTTCATAATTTTTTAATAATTTTTATTCCAATACTTTTTGAGAACCTTAGCTTTCTAATGATTACATCCCATCCTCTTCCCTAATCAATCTTTCATCTGACATTTCCATTCCAAGTTATAAAATCCAACCTTGGAAATTTTAAATAAATGCATTGACAACATATTTACATATTGCATTTTATTCTATAATAATTATGCTACAGTAATTATAGATTTAAATATTTTTATTTTAAAAAACTTGTATCCATGTTTGTACAGATCCCAATAATGAATATATCTCAATGAATAAGGGTCCAAAATGTGCATTACAAAAGAACCAGTACAAATGAATAGTGGCAGTTGACCTATCGCTGGCTGCTATGGATAAACTGTTACCTACTGGATACAAACTGACACATGTGATGCCACGCACGATCGAAAATTTATGTGCAAGATCACCAGCAATACTGATTTTCGTGTTTTAGGTTATACCACAGTTTTTGGAAGTGGAAAAAAAATCAAGTAAATCCTACTCCACGTGTTGTGTAGTACTAGTACCAGTAAATTAACAGTACGTCTAAACTACCTGTGTATTTGCCGCGATCTGACATATGATCTTGAAATTTGGAGTACACATCGGAAGGATTGGTTTATAAGAATTTTATGTGCGGACGAGTGAAAGGGAATTAGAATTTGGCTTGTCGGCTGTATACTGAAACCTACCAGACCGAAGATGTTTTGCGAAAGGTCTCAGGATATTTGGTACCTTTCGACACCGAACCACGATAGTTGTGCTACAAGAAACATAAGAACGTCTGGAGTGGAGCTGAATGTACTGGACAGCGTTGATGAAAGTGTAACAAGCCCATACAAACTTTCCAGAATGTTCATTCACTGGTAATCCATCAGTATCTTAGTATCGTATACAAACGTATGGAAAAACCTCCATGAACAACAACTCTTCTTGGTTCGTGTGCAATCAGTATAGACACTCCAAGTTTAAGATTACCTTCCCCGGTACAGTTTTGTCGATGGTTTTTCTGACAGTGTAATGATCCCCAGTTTTATTCCTGTGTCCTCTTTACAGATGAAGCAAAAATTACTAGATGTTAGATAATGAATACATACAATGAATATCAATGGTCCGACGCATATCTTCATGCTACAACACAACCAAAGATACTGATCGACATTTCAGGAAGTTCATACAAGCGGTTTTTGGAACAAGAACTGGTGGACATCCTGTATGACATTCCACTGGACATTTAATGTAACTTTTGGTTTATGCATGATAATGCTCAGCCACACTTTGGTTCGGACAGTATATTTACAATGCATTTTCAAACTGATGGATTGGTCGAAGAAAATGGATTGCGTGATCTGTATTCTCTCCCGAACCCAACCTGATTACTTTTTTTAAGGGTACTTACAATAACTTATGTATGCAAAGCTAGTTCCTACTGTCGAAGTTTTTTGCGACTATATAAACCATACCTTCGACTTTACACGGAACACTTCCGGAATCCTGAAGAGTTGTAAGGTTAGGTAATGTGTTTTTGTCTCTCTCTCTCTCTCTCTCTATATATATATATATATATATATATATATATATATATATATATATATATATATATATATATATATATATATATATATATATATATATATATATATATATATATATATATATATATATATATATATAGTTCTTAGTTTTATTACTTAATATGACTGTTTTATTAATTTCAGTCTTCTTCAAGAAAAAGTATTGTTTCTAAATTTAATATTGTGGACGATTGTAAGAACCTCATAATTGCTTATTATTAAAAGTGAATAATTTATTAAGTCACAAATCACTGTTAGTAAATTAACATGCATAATTTAATTTCTATAATCTCTGGACGAATGGATCACAGCTTGAAAATCTCTATACATATTGTGTACACAGTCAATACCGGATATCTTCAGGTAATAATCAGGAAAAAATATATAAAAGTACATCTTAGTAATATGAACTTTGTAACTTTCATGGTAGATTTTTATTCATGAATATTTATATGTTGATGTTTCTTAGATTAGTCCGTCCGGTTAAAGATAAGATCCTGAGAAAGACGAAGTTATAAGACTTGGATCCTTATCAAGGTAATAAGGTAATTACTATTGTCAATCCTGATTAACACTTATGTAGCTTAAAGAAAAGTAGTGATGAATGCACACGTCTTTTAGGCTTCGAATCTTTGATTCTTCAGTACGTTGAACCAGAAGACCAATTAACATTCCTGGTGTCGTCCTGCCAAGAATTCCTAGTATTGTGACCATAAGAAAGTATTGACACACGTCCGTCCTTCTCTCATTTAAAAAATTAGTTTACTAAAATCAGGTTGGTAGGAAAAATCATTAATGAAATCAATTAAATATAAATTTTTGTATAGTAATGTAATAATACGCATTTGTAATCATACATTAAGGAAAAGAAATGTTTTAATTTGTTAATAATTAATAGTTTTCTAGTTGCGTTTTATTACTCGAAGGACAAGTGGTCCTTTAGTAAATCTCACAGTCAGCTAAAGTCTAATGCAAAATAATGACAAAACATTACATGAGAAAATTAATATAAAAGGCTTTAATTGCCTTATTTAAAGAAACTAATAAAAGTCTTTAAGTATTAGAAATTAATGGATAAATTTATCCCAATAATTACACTCAAGACTTTTCGTAGATCTTTTAACTTATTTACTCATTCTATCTGGACCTTTCTTCTTTCCTTTATAGAAATTTCCATCTATACATTCTCTCTAAATCGTCAAACTTTCCTATTAGGATCTTGTTTACTCCTCTTAATTTCTCTCTCCCTTACAGCGTGTTCTTCAGGATATAGTTTAACGATATGAGTCGTGTAATGTGCACCAGGTAGACATTTCAAGCATTTCCTCTAAAATGTATGCAATAATAAATTTAACTCTTAGGATGTCCCTTTTATTGCAATAAATCTTGCCTCATTGGTTGTTTTACTTTTTTTCTCAATGTATCATATATTACATATGCTGTACTACATAGCTGTACTATGTGCCCTCTAAATGTGCACATGTTTGTGCTATACATCTATATTGCAATACATACACCTATAGACACCTGCAATAAGTCAAATAACATTCACTTTTACCATGTTACATTAATATTCTGGAATTATTCGGAATTTCGAGTCGCTGTAACTTTTGAACTGCATTTTGAGACCCATGTTCATAGAGAATTTTTTTTTTTTATAGTTGGCGTCTGTACAACTGCAGGTTCAACTTTGGTCAGGTAATTCTGAAACAAGTACACCACAAGTCAGACCAGTTAGTAGCACCGAAGTGCCAGAAACGTCTCTTCGCGGAAGGCGGGGTCCGTTCTTGCGAAAGAATTGATGAGAAAAAACAAGATACAGAGATTAGAAGGTGAACGGATGAACCCAGAGGAGGAAAGAACTTAATTAGTTTAAGGAGGAGGATTAGAGGAGATAAGAGATTAAGAAAAGTTCAAGTATGAACCTGTCAGGGATACAGGTAGGGAATTGCATCAACTGCTCAAGGTTGTTTTCAATAGAAAAGTGGTAGGCGGGTTCATCAGCTGGATCACGAGAACTAGATGAAAGCGATCGGTGGTGGTGAATGTTGAAATCACCTAAAATGATGATTTCAGAGAAGAGAAAAGAATGTGTTCTTTTTTAGAGTTTAAATACTTGAAAATTTTTTTATATTCAGTAGAATTAGGTGATAAATAGACAGAACAAATAAATTTAGTTGTAGAATTGCAAAGAGTTGAAAACATAACATAGAGAATTCAGAAGACTTAAAATTAGAAACAAGAGAACAAACAACATCGTTGAGCACACATGCGCAACATTCGCCTTTGAATGAAAATTGAGGATAAAGACAGGAGGAGGAAACAAAGTAAGGTTTGCTATCAGGGCACTCAAGAACCTGAATTTCAGTTAATAAGATATGAGGTCTAGAAGAAGAGAGAGATAGTGCTCGACAAAGGAGAAATTAGACAAAAGACCATGAAAGTTACAGAAATTAATAAAAAAAAGATGGTGCACCAAGGCAAACTGGCAGTATGGTCCTGGCAGCACCATCTCCATCATCGTAGGCCGCCAACTCCCAAGCTATGATAGGGTGAGGGATGGATGAGGGGCACTGTTTGGATGTCACCCCTCCAAGCATCTCCAAAGCAGCTTCTTGTTTCGCCATTTTGTTTTTATTTAAAAAGGTAATACATGTACGAGCAAGGGCTTGTAAATTTGTGGATTTGTGGAAACATGAGAAGAAGGGGTTGGGGTAGTGTGGAAGTATAGGCATTCTAATATGTGACAAGAGTACAAAAGAGACTCTCTGAGGTGAAACTCGAAAAGGAACGAACAGTGAAATGGAATAGTCTAGCCCATCCTATCACTCCGATGGTTATGCCCAGTAAGGGGTAATAATAATAATAATAATAATAATAATAATAATAATAATAATAATAATAATAATAATAGTAATAATGATGATAATAATAATAACCTGATTTATTAACTCTTCCATAGTACTGAGTTTGTCATATTCATAATTTGCAAATCCTCCTCCAGACAACTTTATAATATTCAAAATGGCTTCTGGTGAGTATCCTTCTTGCTGAAAATGTTTTACATGAAGGTCTTTTTGACGTTTTGAGAGTTTTGTTCCATCAGTGTTCAATATAGTCGGTAAATGAGCAAATATTGGTGGATCCCAATCAAAACACCTGGAAAAGGAAAGAAAATAAAAAATCAAATAATTCACTGGCAATATTGATTAACTTAAAGTAGACAAATATTACTGACAAATTCAAAAAACTATTTTGACTTCTTGCTTTTAACATTATCATTTAATGTTCAATACTGTAGAAAATAAAATTATTTCACCACCGAATCGAAAGAACTTCTGAATACTTAATAATTATTAGAACAACTTTGGACAATTTAAGAAAAGCTTCACAATTAAGGTAATTATTAATTTTACAATAATAATAATAATAATAAAATAATAATAATAATAATAATAATAATAATAATAAATTTTCTTTACGTCCAGTTTTTGAACTTTTAGAAATAATGAAAAATTTCTTTACAAAATACTGCAGAAATCAGATAATACTGTCGTTCAAACAGTAGAGGGATCAATTCTTGTGGTGAAAGTTTTGGGTTGATCCCCAGTGTTGATCCTAGAAACTCCCTAAAGAGGGCAATGCCCATTACGAATGAGTCTTTTATTAATTACTTAAAAGAAAATAGCAGGAAATTTTTAAACTTATGTATTTTATACCTATGTCTTCATTTGAATGTGCAAACAAGAGAATAAGAGCACTGAAATTATAAACTGAAGAAAACTAATTAAAGTAGCTACCTGTATAATTGTAAATGCTTTGGTATGGAAGGTAGCCATTCTGAACCTCGTAATACATGAGTGATTTTCATTAAATGATCATCAACAACATTGGCAAAATGATAAGTTGGCATCCCATCTGTTTTAAGTATTACGAAATCTCCCTCTTGTTCCACAGGTTTAAATTCTCTCTTTCCATATACCAAATCATTAAGATGGATAACTTCTTTCTTCATCTAAAACATAAAACAAATAAAATGTGCGTGTAATTAAAGACGCGAATCTGCACACACAACCACTATATATATATATATATATATATATATATATATATATATATATATATATATATATATATATATATATATATATATATATATATATATATATATATATATATATATATATATATATATATCATAAAAATAAAAATTACATGACTATAGCATTTCAACAAAAAGAAAGAGAAAAAAATGAAAAAGTAACATATGTCCAAAATATTTTTGTACACAATACCAACTTCATGATGGCTGAAATAATGAACATTCAAGATTACCTTTAAGCGAACACAAAAGGGCACATTTTCTTTCTCAAATCTTGCGATTTCCTCAAGACTTAAATTTCTACATTTGTTGTCATATGGCATTTTATTTTCTTTTAAAGAGTGTATTCTGTCATTTGAACAGAAACACTTGTATGCAGAGCCATTTTTGAGCAATGACTTAGAATATTTGTTATATATTTGCTGCCTTTCCGACTGTAAATATGGGCCATAAGGTCCACCCTTTCTAGGAGATTCATCTGGCTCAATGAATAACCACTTAAGATTGTCCTCTAATTCTGAAGCAGCACCAATGACTGTCCTTGATGAATCTGTGTCTTCAATTCTCAAAATAAATGTTCCACTGTGTTTTTTTGAAAACAAATAGTTATAAAATGCTGTCCTAAACCCGCCAAGATGAAGAAAACCTATATATATATATATATATATATATATATATATATATATATATATATATATATATATATATATATATATATATATATATATATATATATATATATATATATATATATATATATATATATATATATATATATATATATACGGAATGATTAAGATTTTTTTTTTTGGGGAGGGGGGGGGTGAAAATAGATAAAGGGAGTGTGCTCCAGATTTTACCAGCTGAATACATGTATAAATTGAGCATGCCTGTTAGGTCTGTTGTTAGAGAGTTGGACAGAGAAAGGTGGAGACTGTGCAGAAAATTTAGAGGTATCAGTATTGGGTGGTTTAAAATTATTGGTATTGGTTAAAATACAGATACATACATACTCTAGTTATTTTCAGATATATTTTTATTAATAACTGAATGACATTTTTAAAGCATTAATATTTTTACTCTATATGAATATAGCAGCAACCATTTAAATAATTGCTTCATTAAAATTTAAAAACTAATTTTACTTATGTGATTGTAATGGAAACAGGAATTTTAGAAATTTAAACTTCTTTAAATCTAAAACAAAGATATAAATAACACATTTAATAATACATTTATTCATGTAATTACAAGATAGATTAGTGAATATGCTATAAAGACTTTAAAAACAATGAACTAGTCTTTTTTCATTTTAGAAATTACTAAATATTTTGAAAGTTCTTGTTAAATGCACAAATCCATCAAACAAGAAGCCTACTACTTCAGAGATGATAGGAAATGCGCAAAGTATTTCAATATTTACAAAATTAATATTTAACTACTTAAATGATTTACTTTGTGGCATCTTGTTTAACCAATCTTACCTGTTGGACTTGGAGCAAATCGAACTCTTATCTGAGAATGAATATAATTTTTCTGTAAAATAATTGCCGATAGTTTTGTAGTATACACACTTTGTAATATACAGATTCTATGAAATACATTCATCCTACTTATATATATATATATATATATATATATATATATATATATATATATATATATATATATATATATATATATATATATATATATATATATATATATATATATATATATATATATATATATATATATATATATATATATATATATATATATGGACCGACTGGGGTCCTGGCCTTGGCCAACCCCAGCTAAAAATCAGGAAAATTTGGGGTTAAAATATCAGATTATACTTATTAATAGTGGATCAAATCAAACAAAATATAAGAAAATTAAGATTTTTCTTCTCACTTTTTCAATATTTTCTTTTTCTTTTGCCTGCTCCTCTTCTGCTAGTGAATGTTCATCCATAGTACTTATACTATGGTTCATCTTTGTGCTTTCATTTTAGATGCCCCCATAAAGATTTGATTGAAAATAACACAAATATTTTCAATCCTTTTTCGTGTTCTTCATCAACTGAGACATCCATGATCGAAAATGGGTTTGTTTACATTCGGTTTGTTCACATCTATATTTTTAGCAGGAATTTAAGGTGTGTTCCATGGTCAAGATTCTTTAAGAATATTAAAGATTCTTAAAGCGATGAGGCCCACGAAGACTGTCCCACATGAAATTGCTCGCACAACCGAAATTGAAAATCAAAGAATCGGCTAAATATTTTCTCTGCCCTTGGCTTAAGCGTGACGTCACTCATGATTTCATGGAACACCGAAAATATTTAGCAGGTTCTTTGATTTTCGTGGGACACCGCTGTAGCAATTGTCAGCTGATCTATATAAACATATATAAATATATTTTAAAATCTAATTTAATCAGTTATTTAGTTAATTTAAACAATCACATTTCTTAATTAAAATCATAAACGCAATATGTAGAAATATAAGATAACGAATGAGTCAAAACAACGATTTTAAAAAGACTTTGGCGCGTAAGCCATGAATAAAAATATTAGAACTAACGAAATTTTTAATAATTGAAAATAATTAATTTGCTTCATTTAAAATAAATTAATGATCCGAAAAGTCTAAAATAATTTGGAAACAAATCTAGCTGTGTAATAATACTTACAAAAGTTTTAATTCTAAAAGAAAGCCTTGGCCTAACTCCTTCATGTTTGTTTACATCCCGTGACCATTCAAGATTTCGGCAGCGAAAATTGAAGACAGTCTTCTCTATCTTGGGCCACTTCCCTTCAAGTATCTTCAATATTCTTAAAGAATCTTGACCTTGGAATATATGTCTTATTTAAACTCGAATAACTATATTTTCGTTCTCAGTAATTCTTCTTATTTTATGTCGTATCAAAGTTTACTTTGGTTTCATAGATAATTTTTATTAAGTTTATATCTTGGTTTATATATTTTTATGCATTTTGCAGTATTCTTTTCAAAATTGGCGAAAAATCGGTTATCAGATCCTAACACTAAACAATTACCATTTTTAAATAAAAAATAGTATATGGAATAATTTTTTTTTTTAACTATAACTTAAAGCATTTTAATCTGACATCTTATAAAAAGTATAGGAAATTTTTAAAACATTTTTTCCTAATTGTAAAAGTAGAAGAAATTAATTATTATTATAAAATTTTTATACCAAGTCCAAATTGCAAATTTTCACCATAAAAGCTATTTATGCCTAACTTAATTATTTTGCTAGCCTTAATTTATTCTTACCTTTTTTTTTTTGTTGTTGTTGTAAATATTGAGTTCACATCTTTTAGTTGGTATTTATTTGTTATTTAAAATATAAACTAGAACTGTAATATATATTGAAGAAAAACTATTTAAATGTGGAGGAAAATCAAGCCTGCTAAAGTATACTTAAAGTAGTAAAAATAGATTTTGAACATTTTAAAGCTTGGCTGTCATCTGCAACTTTGACAACATCACATAAGATATTGGGTAAGAGAAGATAATAAAAAAATATATTGATACTAATTAAGCAAACTAGTTCGACTTAACCTAACCTTGACTTAAAGGGTAAATATACGCTAACAGCCAGAAAATAAGCCTAACTTAAATGAAAAAATAAAAAATAAATAAATAAAGATACAAAAATAAATTATTTAAGTATTTCAGATATCTAGCAATAATGTTTTCTCCTACAAAATATCAATACATTAAAATTGATATTTTTTTTTGTGGTCATTCTCTGCTAATATAGCTATAGGGTGTAGACACATTCAGTTTAGTCTGCCTAATTATATCATTTTATAACAGGATTTTGAATAACAACTAAATGTCAGATAATAGACATAAACTGCATAACCTATTTATTTTTTACTATTTCTCTTTTCTTACTTTTCACAAGGATTTCTCAAAAATCTTATGACCTTCTTGGTTCAAGATTAAGCAAGTGTTTTAAAATTTATTGAAATTTATAATGAGAATAAAGTTAATTAACTGAATTAGTTAAAGGTACTCATTATTTTAAAACTAAAAAAGGTTTATTTTACACTATAAGGGCAATTATTATTATTGGCCACTTTACCAATTTAATCTCTACATGATCCTAGTTACCCCACTTTATAACTAAAGTATGCAGTGTAATATTTTCTTTCTACAGGTTTTTTTTTTTTTTTTTGTGCTTTGAATATTTTAAGATTTTTTCATTAATATAAAATATTTTAAGATTTTTTCATTAATATAAACAATGTCGGAAGAAGGGTATCCTGCAGTTACTCATGTCATTTTTGATGTTGATGGACTTCTTTTAGGTCTAGTATAATTTAATTTACTCATTTTAATTGTTGTAATATATTTGTACTAACATATATTTAATATACATTTATTGTGTTTGTAATGTGCATTGAGTGACTAAATATTTATTATTGATTATTTTACTTAAAGAAGAAATAAGGCAACTGCATTATTTGTTTTTGTTTTCATCTTGATCAGACTGAATAGAAGAGCATTCAAAGAAATCCATTCATAATAGGGAGAATCGAACAGTTGAAGTTGACTTACTTGAGAATAGAATATATTGAAAGACTTGTCATATGCAATTTAACAGGAAGGTATAAAGGAGTGAAGGATCATTTATATATTTATGAATAAGGAAGTCCTCTATATAGAACCTTTAAAAGTAGAAGTTTATAGTTAAAAAAAAAAAAAAAAAAAAAAAAAAATCAGTTATAACCACCACTCATGGGCAGAGAGAGACCTTTACATGGAGGGAGTTTTAAAATACTCTTAAATATAAGAATTTACTGTTCTTTGGGTCACTTAATATTAGTATGGTTCACAAAGAAACATTTTATTATGGGAAGCTCAGTATTCAATTTATTAATTTACATTAGTTCAGTATCTAGAAATTGGATCACAGACTTTATTGAAGTGAATAAGAGTATCAAAATTTTACATACTTTGAGTAGAAATTCTGTATTAAATCCATATACTGTCAATTAGATGTTTGGACTGGCATTGTATTAATGATTTGGATATGACATTAATTATACTGGAAGTAATTTACATTACTCTTTTTTAAATTAAATGCAATTAAAATTTTGTAACAAGTGTTTTTGTTAATGAATGGAAGTGAAATGATTACAATCTTGTATGGAGAAAGGTATTTATTTTTCTTAATCCTTTTAGTGTGAAATTCAAACTTTAAACATGTAAAGTGATAGTTCTGTGAGCAGCCACCAATTGTTTGATGCACTGTACATGAAATACTGTATATTGTTAATTATAAATAATATTGTTAATGGAAAGTAATATATTCTGAAGAATATTTGTAGATGTGCATATTATTTGGAGAGAAAAAGATTATAAAATGTTTGCATTATGTAGGTTAGGGCATGAAAGCAATGAATCATGATTTCCAAAAGAAAGTAAAATGACAGGAAGGATATTCAAAGATTTTCTAAAAATCCTTGAAAATGCCAATTTTTGGGAAAAGTTAAAAGACAACAAGAGCTATTAAAAAAGTATATTTGGGGAACATATTAGTAAAGAATGGAAAAAATAGTTAAATTAAAAAAAAACTAACCATCATTTTAACATTCTGACTTTGAAGTTCTAACAGTCTTTCTGGTTTTCTTTCTCTCCTAAAATTAATATACTCAGAATATTACAAAATCATCAGCAAAATAATTTACTAATTTGGTGATAACTTTCAGATGGTAGTGATACAAGTTGATTACTAGTTTTACTACTGTTGGATATATAAAATGTTATTAACAATCACCACTGAATACTTTTCTTTTATTTTCACAGACTTTGGTATTTAATTTATGTATATATATCATTTTATTTCAAAAAAATTTTTTTTTTTTTTTTTTTGCATGAATATATGGTAAATTGTTTTGAATTTCAACAGATACAGAGAGATTATACAGTGAAGCTACTCAGAATGTTGTATCCGAATATGGAAAGAATTACACTTGGGAAATAAAGGTTAAAGTTATGGGAACTAAGGGTGAAATAGGTGCCCAGATAATCATTGATGACTTGGGATTACCCATTTCTGTTGATGAATACTTTCAAAAAATTAATCAACAATATGACTTGCTGTTTCCTACTTCAAAATTGCTTCCTGGTAGATCTTTATCTTTAACTAGGTGACTGATCAAAGTTTCATACATTCTTCAAATGAATATATTTTAGGTCCTACTTGTATTCTTATACAAAAGGTATCACAGCTTTTAAGCATTTTTTAAAGGTGATTAAAGTTAAGATATATATATTTCTTGAAATCTAAAAAATTTGAGTATTAAGAATCAAATCTTGTATAAAAGTTCCTTTAGACAACTTTCATAAAAATTGCAGGTTTATTTGACTGTAACACAAGGTGGGAAAAACTGCCTTAATATACTTTTTTGTAGATATTTTTATAAAGCTATATATTGAGTGGAATAGAGTTGATTGGTTCAATTATCAGGTTAGAAAAGGATTTTTTTTTTAAATTGTGTATAAAATATGTTGAAAGATTTTTCTACTTTATTCGTATACTGAAACTTTCATATATGGATGGAAATGTAATTTTCTCTTTCCAAAATTAGGACAAAAGGACTACATTACTATTTCGGGGGGGGGGAAAAAAATACATGCCCAACATTTAAGACAGTTATTTTCTTATAATACTAAAAAAATCATTAGTATCCATTGCATATTTCTATTGAAGTTTCTCACATATAAATGTATATATAATATATATATATATATATATATATATATATATATATATATATATATATATATATATATATATATATATATATATATATATATATATATATATATATATATATATATATATATATATATATATATATATATATATATATATATATATATATATATATATATATATATATATATATATATATATATATATATATATATATATATATATATATATATATATATATATATATATATATATATATATATCAAGCTGAAGTAGAGTTTGATATCTAATTCGAATATCTGCGTACCTCAGATTTTTCTATGAAAAAGAAATCATTCGATTTCTCAAGACTGTAAAACCTACTGAGGTATAGGTAATGAACCACCTTCCAATTAAGAGGTTCGGTGACAACAAAGTAAAACATATATTTGTACTGTATAAAGAGAAGGTTAGCAGTTCACATTTTGCTTTTGACATGATTATTATCTTTTATCATCAGTAGGTGTAGATGATGATAATGACAAATTAGTTAAAAAATATTAAATTATTATCGGTTCTAATCTTAAATGATCATCTATTTATTTTTTTTTTTAATTTTAGTTTTCTCCATGTGCGCTATTAAAATGTAATTATTTTTCCCTTGTATTACAGACACCGTTGAGATCTATCAATTGTGTCATAATAAAGTTCTTCATCCCTTTGGATATAGTTTGTCATTTGATGAAGTAATGTCTTTCATGGGCTCCAGTAATACTGAAGTTGCCAGACAGCTTTGCTCTAAATTCTCTTTACCCTTTAATGATGAAGATTATTTGAAGAAAATATCTCCATATTACCCAGAATTGTTTCCATATTCCAAACTTATGAAAGGTGACTAAGGTCCAAGTTAGTTTTTGCATAAAAAAAAAGTTATATGGTAATCAGAGGTAGTTTATTCTTGTTATTAATATGACTAGCTATCACACCACGTGTCAAAGTCTTTGTTCATACAGAGAAATATTTTAAATAATTATCAAATGTAGAAAGGAAGAAAGCTGAGTGCCAGAAAAATTTTGTAAATGAAATATTATTAGCACGACGACACGTGAAAGCTTAAATGTGTATATATATAAAAAGAATTGCAAATATTGAACTGGAACATATGGTTAATGGGTAAATCACGTTAAGCACATTGAAACCATACAAATTACTATCAAAAAGAACTCGAACAGAGACTACGTTGCACAAGCTCTGGCCTTCCAAGTTCATGATTTGAGAGTCCGTCTGCCAAGCCATATTGAATTGTACGAAGTGGATTTCGTACTTATAAATTATTTTTGTTATCGTGTGTTCCTGTCATTCTGTCATAGACAAATTATAACCAAGATCTTAATTTGAAATCTTGTGTGAAACTTTGGGAAAATAAACTATTATGACTAAACCATGGTCTAAGAGCTGTATTTTGAGTGTCCCTTACGATTGAAGAAGAGAAAAAAGTTGAAAGGCAAAGAGAAGCTTTGCATTTTTATCTCATAATGTCTAAAATCGGGAAAATGTTCCAACTTCCCTTTTTAATATAAATCCACTGCAATACTTAAGGTAGAAGTGGGAAAAAAGGAAATTCCACCTTGGATCAGTCAGTATAAAGCCATTAGATGTGTAGAAAAGTTCTTGGCATGTACATAAAGAATAAAGAGCCACAAAATCCAAAAAGCATTGAAATAGTTGAATATATATATATATATATATATATATATATATATATATATATATATATATATATATATATATATATATATATATATATATATATATATATATATATATATATATATATATATATATATATATATATATATAGTATATATGTAATTGTGGGAACATTCTGAAAAGTATTATTTTGGTACAGTTGATGAGCATTGTTCTTTTACCTCGATTATATCATTGTTGATTAAAACTTATTATGGTCATTTATTATAATGTAACATTCCTGTGCCTTGAAAGTAAGTTTACACTGGTAAAAAATTAAAAATATATGTCGGACCATATTTTGAATATATCGACACCAGTTTCTGTATGACCTTTGCCGCACCCATTGTTGTTTCATGATGTCCACAAATATATATAAACGAATGAACATGTTATGCGTTTCAGTTAAACTATATAGGTACCAAAGTGCAAATTTCAGAAGTGTTTGTGACTAATTTGTTATTTTTAAAAAATAAAACCATCGGATCTCGAGCCATACTTTTAAGCTGACGACTTTTTCTGAATCTGCTTTAGAATATGAACATTTGAAAAGTGGTATGTAATATATGAACGGCGTAGTTTTTGGGTCTGCAATAGAGTAAAACGTTAAAAAGTGGATGTAATGTTTTTTTTTTTTTGGTGGGGGGGGGGAAGTGTAAACTTGGTTTATTTATATCTGAAATGAGTATATTCGTGATAAAATTATAGTTTAAGAGGATGAATTTTTTAACTACATCTGTATTTTTAATTCAAATGACGGCAAATGAATGGTTGGTTGCATAATACATTTGCAAGATGTTTCGCTTTAATTTTGTATAGTTACAGGTATAATAGTCTACGTTTTGCTTTGACACCTCATTAGGACTAGATTAGTTTGAAATATTCATTTTTTTTCTAGTTATATCCTTTGGAAAAGAGCTTACTCTCTTTATAATTTTCAATTTGCTTGGACAATATTAAATATATTCATTTAAAGAACCAAAATGTATGAAATTTTGATATATTCACCTTCTTCCATAATAAAAATATGTAATTAAATAATATTAAATTTGTGCAATAATAATTAATTCTTTCATAATTTCAAGGGGCTGAAAAGTTGGTTCGACATTTACATGCACATAAGATTCCAATTGCAATTGCATCTGGAGGGGCACAAAGTAATTTCGATTTGAAAACTACAAACCATAAGGAATTTATATCACTTTTTAGCCATACAGTATTAGCTTCGTCGGATCCCGAAGTAAAAGCTGGTAAGCCTAATCCAGATGTCTTTCTAGTTTGTGCCAAAAGGTTTCCTGATAAACCAGATCCAAGTAAAGTAAGTAAAATTATTTTTTGTTTAAACTATTACTCAAGTTAATATTTAAGAAATATATGTTGTACCATATTATTTTCAGTGTCTTGTATTTGAGGATGCTCCCAATGGTGTGGCAGCTGCAAGAACGGCGGGAATGCCAGTTGTCATGGTTCCCGATTCTCGCTTAGATAAAGAGCTGACTAAAGAAGCAACTCAGGTGTTGCATTCTTTAGAAGAATTCAAACCAGAATTATTTTCTTTGCCACCTTACAGTTCATAATATTATTTAAATTTGTTAACTTTTAAAAATTATTATTGTTTGTTGGTTACAGTTCAAAGCTTTAAAATTGGTGTTTCTAATGTTGAAGGGTAATGTAAATTTTTTATATAATTTACTTTAATAATTTAGAAAACAAAGACGTGCATTGTCAAAACTACAAAAAACACTGAATGGCAAAAATTGGAGAAAAAGATGAAATAAAAACTAAAAACAGTTTGTAAACTTAATATCCCGAGAGTAAGTACCCAAAATGTCAGGTAAAAATTATATATAAAAAGTTAATAAATATAGTTTTTTTAAACTATCATGAAAATTGTATTTATATGGACGGATTATTTACGACGTCTTGAATTTTGATCTGCTTCTGGTAGCATACTCACATCATCTTCCCCATGGCGTTTGGCTGAAACAAAAAATAAGTCCTGCTACCATCAGATTACTGATATATATATATATATATATATATATATATATATATATATATATATATATATATATATATATATATATATATATATATATATATATATATATATATATATATATATATATATATATATATATATATATATATATATATATATATATATATATATATATATATATATATGGTAAAGCATTTTTATAATTATGACTTACGAGTATTATAGTGTGTAAAAAGTGAGTGCATGTGGTGAAAATAAATTTAAAACAAAAGTGTATATATAAGTAATAGTGAGTGAATCACTTCTGAGGTGAACCTACGGGTAGGGTACTAAATGGTGCAGTTTCATATTATACAAGATTTTTCGAGTGACTATATTATTGTATTTTGATGTACAAAGACAGACTAAGGACTCGGCAACTTGCTATGGGTGTATAGATTTTAAATAGTATGGAATAATTCTTAATATTTCTGCCTTCCTATTGCAATTAGTGGAGTTGTCAATTGAGGATTTAATGCCCTTTTATTTCTTGCAAAAAAAAAAACTTGCGTGCCCTATATATATATATATATATATATATATATATATATATATATATATATATATATATATATATATATATATATATATATATATATATATATATATATATATATATATATATATATGACCACCGCTCATAGGCTGAGGTCTTTTCTAGGAAGGAGCAGAAATATAAAATAAAACCACCGACCCAATCCCAGCTTAACACAAATCTCTCATTTGCGCGCAGACGGGAGGCCTTGAAAAAAGGAAGATTAAATGCAGCAGGAAACGATAAGGCAGAGAGTTTCACAGAACAAAAGTGGCTGAATGTATGCTATTTACAATAAAATTAGAATGATCCTCAATGAGTAAGAAAATATATTATACATGATATAAGAACTAGATTAAATAGAATCTTACACTCTGATCATCAATTTCAACCTGCCGGAATCACTCATTCAGCCTGTGCTAAAATTAATACTCTAAACCTCCTAACTATCGTACCATTACTCAAACGTCTGTTCTTTAAGAAGTTTTGAGATTTGTTTTAAGAATCTTAATTTTTTAAGTCTTTTCTCAGACTGGCAGTATAACAATCAGCTTGAAGTTAAAATGGAAAGATCGCAAATAGCAAATTTAAAGTTTTAAGTATATATATATATATATATATATATATATATATATATATATATATATATATATATATATATATATATATATATATATATATATATATATATATATATAAAATGGTATTTGTATGTTTTAAAGTGTAAATAATAAAAAAAATCAACAAGCCTCTATCAAGTATTTTAATCAATTATTGGTAATCTATTTATCCTTCTAAATGAGAGAAATAATGGTAGACTAATGAAAAAAATTTAAATGTTGGCAGTAGTTACTGATGATAAAAGGATAAAGATGGGGCCATGAGGGTGTGTATGGTGTTACGTGCATTGGAGACAAAATTTGTTAAACTCTCCAGTATAATATACTATAAAGCTTTTAATAAATTAATTCTTATATATATATATATATATATATATATATATATATATATATATATATATATATATATATATATATATATATATATATATATATATATATATATATATATATATATATATATATATATATATATATATATATATATATATATATATATATATATATATATATATATATATAGCTTATTCATCTATCTCCAAGATACACGTTAAAGATAAAAGATGGGGTTGCAAACTTACAGTCATCCTTTTTGTATTTTTTTCCTTTGGTTTTTGGTTCTGGAGCTTTCTTCTTTGGAGCCAAAGCTTGCTTCTCTCTGCTTCGGCGCAAATGGAAGTGAATGAAGTTCCACATCATCCATGCTTGGATAAGACAAACCCCGACTAAAGCATTAAACCTAAAAAACAAGTTGTAAATGATTAGTTACCATTTCATCGGCCTTATTTTGAACTAAATTGTTTTTAAAATTGAAAAAAAAAGAATTAAGAAAATTTCTTACCTAATGAAAGGTGTATTGAAATTACCAATGGCAACATTAAATTCTTGATTACTTAAAGTGGCCAAACCATAGTGGAAAGTTAAAATTGTAACAATGAAACTAATAAGTCTGCATCCAACAAATAATATATTCCAAACACCAAATCCTTTAATATATATATATATATATATATATATATATATATATATATATATATATATATATATATATATATATATATATATATATATATATATATATATATATATATATATATATATATATATATATATATATATATATATATATATATATATATATATATATATATATATATATATAT
>SEYY01000806.1:60000-78944 GCA_009176605.1 Armadillidium nasatum
AAAATTAAATATTACTTAAAAATATATATATAAACATACTCAAGAATGTCTAGGCTGTATATAAATTTTATATAGATAAAAACCAATTCAAAATTTATACTAACCCCTACTCCCTCCCACTTCCCTATGCATCTCATTCATAACAAACCTTAAGAAAATAGGCAACTAACTTGAAAATAAAAATTATTCAATAATATTCCAATTAAAAAAAATAAAATAGAATAAAAAATAAAAAATAGGCCTAAATTAAATTAAATGCAAAATTCACTCAAAAGACTTAAACTCTTTAAATCATTTCTTCAAGTTCAAGAAACATAGCAATATACATATAAATAATTATAATTTAGTTAGTTATAATATATTTATTATAATTTAGTAATTGTCTTGGAAACCACACATCACAATGGTTGATAAGGTGGCCTCTAAGAAGCTGGGAGTACTATTAATGTTGCAAGAATTTTTTTCTTCTGAGCAGTTACTCCACTTATATAAGAGTCTTTTTCGCCCTTGCATACAGTATTGTTCTCACATTTCAGGAGGCTCCAGTTCCTCCACTCTTCTGGATAGGGTTGAGTCTAAAGCTAAAATATTAATAAACTGTACCCTACTTTCAAACTCTCTTGGCCCTCTATCTCTGCCATGTGACACTAGTACACTATCCTTGCCGTGTGACACTGGTACACTATCTCTTTCTATAAGTACTACAATGGCAGGAGCTTGAGGGAATTGGCCTCTTGCATCCTTCCACCTTTGCATCACCCTCATTGAATAAGGAGAGTCCTGCTTTCACATAAATTGTGTGTGGATGCTGGAAACCTCAGGCTTGCCCAATGCAGTGCCTCCTCCTTTCCAGCCACCTCTATTCTTTGGAACTCTCTACCATCATCTATTATCACCTGCATTTAACCTTTCCTCTCTTAAAGGCTTCCATCTGTGACCACTTGGGGGATGTGTGTTAGGTTTGGGTCTGAGTAGGTTTTCTTCCTCTTTTCTATTTGTATATGCCTCCTCTTTGAAAAGGGCTCTGGCCGTGAGTGGTGATAAAAAAAAAATTTAGTTTAGTTAATATTCATCACTAAATATACCTTAAATTTAAGGGTATTCATTAATTAAAAGTTTTTAGCTATTTATTTATTGTTTGGTAAACTCTCTCCACAGTTTTTATGAATACATAACATCACAATATCTTATAGTAAAATTAGAAATAAAAAAGTATTCAATTTCTTGCATATATAAAGAAAAAGTTTAATAAATTTTCAAATTAGCCTCTATATAGTCTCAAAATTCTGGAAATAAATATATATTAACTTCAAACACAATCACAAATCTTTTGGTAATTTACATAACCCAATGCCAAGCAAATAAAAATACAAACCTGAAACATCAAGCCTAGTACAAAGACCATTGCCACACATGAAACAATGTCAGCATGATTTTGAATAAAAAATTCATGACTTAAAATTGGGGGATTTTTACTTTTTCGAACCCCCTTTATTGCCATTTTAAAATAAACTGTGTATGGAGGAATATATATATATATATATATATATATATATATATATATATATATATATATATATATATATATATATATATATATATATATATATATATATATATATATATACAATTACAGAAAGATGAAGAAAAGATTCCTTCTCTAGGTTTAAACTATCTATAATATATACCGGTATATATATATATATATATATATATATATATATATATATATATATATATATATATATATATATATATATATATATATATATATATATATATATATATATATATATATATATATATATATATAAAATAATAATAATAAAAAAAAAAAAAAAAAAAAAAAAAAAAAATATATATATATATATATATATATATATATATATATATATATATATATATATATATATATATATATATATATATATATATATATATATATATATATATATATATATGATAAAATGTATAAGGTGCAAATAAATATTATAAAAATTATATTAAATTTAGTAAGCAAGAATTCTAGAGAAAATGCTCAGTGTGCCGAGTGGTTCATTGGAACTAAATCTAATATTAGAGTTCAATGCAATTTAAGAATTTGATATAATAGGAAATCACTAATATTTTCTGACTGTAAAAGATTTGAAGTCAAGAATCATAGCTGTATTTAAAATTATTAAAGGCGATATGATATTGTATATGACAGAAGGTTGAATAAAGCATACTGTGTAATATTATATATCTTAAAAACATTTTTTTTAAATTTAGTCAATATTAAAATTTTATTTCTAATAATTTCAGTATATACCAAAACAAATAAATTAAGATCTCCACACTCTATTCTAACTACAAATTTTCAAATATATTTTTTTATGAGTAATAAAAAATATAAAGATTTTTCTTATACACCATGTTTTATAATTATTACCATATAATATAGTTAGTGTAAAACAATCAGATGGCTATCAATATTGATATGCATTAATACTAGAATGTGTACGAGTTCATAAGACTAATGTAAAAAAAGAATTGTAAGAATAATATACAGATATAGCAATTAAAACTAGGGTTTGTACAAAACATAATTTTTAAATTTATAATTTAACAAATATCCATTAATTAAAATATTATAACACCTATTTTTGCCTTATAGGGAATATATTTAAAATGTAGTAATTACATCCTTTTGATATATTAAGAAAAAAAAATGCTCAGTTAAACTACACATTTACCCAAAGCTGGTTCAAAATAAACTGCATATCTTTGTGGCTTAAAATCAATCTAGCCATTTTAAAGGTGATAAACAAAACAATATTAGCTATAGTCATATGGGCAGAAGGGCTTCAAAACTGATGTACATAAAAATCACAGCATATACTAACATGCTGTAATGAAGCATAAAATATGTATAATTTTACTGAGATATTCACAGATACCTATCTACTATTATAATATTTATGGGATATTAAGGCATGTAAAACCTAAATTAAGTGCTTAAAATTTCGAAATATTTTAAATTTTTTTTTTTTATCCACTTATAATTGAAATCTTATTTGTTACAATGGGTATTCCTAGGGTAATATATCCAGCATCATCCTGTATAAATATTAATTTGAAAAAAAAAATTTTTTTCCTTTATATAATTCTGGTCATAATTTAAAAACAAATTTAAAATAAAAAATAAGTAAATAAATTTAAAAAAAAATTATAAATCACAAACTTCACTAACAATACCGGTATCAACATTCTAAAAGAAATGTCAAACTCAAATATCATAACGTAAACAAAGCGATGTTTTGGAATTACGTGGTTTAAAATCAGCAACTGAAGATCAGAATCCGTTCATTAGACTCTGACCCATTTTTATGGATAAATTCACATTTCAGTTAATGGTTTGTTTGTAAATTCACGAGAGAAAATAAATTTTACATATATTATATTTATTATTTATCATTTGTTCATTCACTCATTTACTTGTTCACTTTTTATTTATTGTTTTCAATATTATTTTTCACCTTTTATACTAAGATTTCAGCTTTTAAATTAGCAACAAAATTAAAAAGTAAATTACAGTATTACCAAACTTTAAAATAAAAATATATTTTACATAAAATTTTAAAGTTTCTAGAGTTTTAATTTGCAAAGAATTGATTAATTAAT
The DNA here is from genome assembly GCA_009176605.1 of Armadillidium nasatum. Classification (NCBI taxonomy): domain Eukaryota; kingdom Metazoa; phylum Arthropoda; class Malacostraca; order Isopoda; family Armadillidiidae; genus Armadillidium; species Armadillidium nasatum. Next base: position 63,664 of record SEYY01000806.1, read on the forward strand.
TATAGGGTAAACTTTGACTTTGGTATTACTTTACAAAGTATTGAAGATTTAAATAAATTTTAGAATATATATAAAATATCAGAAATTAATTGTGAAATTAGATAATTTTAAAAATTTATCTTTTTTTTATTTTTTGTAGTATTTGAGTATATATATATATATATATATATATATATATATATATATATATATATATATATATATATATATATATATATATATATATATATATATATATATATATATATATATATATATATATATATATATATATATATATATATATATATATATATATATATATATATATATATATATATATATATATATATATATATATATATATATATATATATATATATATATATATATATATATATATATATATAAGAATCTGGATTTGTGAACCCTCTGGTTTTTGAACAATCTGGTTCAACTGAATACAGTGAGATACAGTAGAGTGGTCCTAAGAAACAGAAAAGAGAAAGGAAAAATCCTGAAGGACAGTTATCTGTTAATTTTTGAAAGGAGACTCTTCCATCACCTTCCACTTACATTATCAATTTTCCTTCGTAAAGGAAAGGCGACAAAGTTTTCCGTCTAAACTTTATTTACTCTGTTTATTCTTTCTTTACTTGTTTTCATTTGTAATTTTATGCATAAATGTTTTAACAAACAATTTTCTGATTCGGGAGTGATTAAATTCATCTAAAGCTTTTCCTATGGGAGTAATGATTTCAGTTTCTGAAAGTCTTAACGAACATATTAAGTTCATAAACGGAGGTTTCACTATATATATATATATATATATATATATATATATATATATATATATATATATATATATATATATATATATATATATATATATATATATATATATATATATATATATATATATATATATATATATATATATATATTTATTTTTATTTACATGTTACCACCACTCAAGGGCAGAGCCCTTTTCGAGGAGTGAGCATAATTTTAAAATAAAATAAAAACTCCTTCAATCCCGAGTCTAATGTAGATCCCGGCCCTTAGGTGAGCGCAGACGGAGAACTTATAGAGAGGTAGATTAAATATAGCAGGAAAAACTAAATACTTTTTCATAAAAGGGATTTAGATCCACATATATGGTGAGGGTGTCTCAAAAGAGGAGTTTGGTTCTTTAAATAAAAATTGGTTTTGTTGCTTTCTTGATAAGAGATAATCAAAATATTGAATGGTTTAAATTCTTAAAATGATTTTTTTTTTTTTTTAAATTACATTTCAGTTAGTTATACTGAAAAATCGACTGCTTAATATGAAAATCCTTACTTTTTTTAAATTTGCGAGATTAAATATTGATCAAATTAAAAATGAAAACTCCTTAGAGACGCAATGAATTGTCTAACGAAATATGTTCAGTTTGAATAGTTTTTGTTTTCTGTATCTTGGAGTTATATTTTATGCAATGAAATATCATTGATTTTACTCCTAAAATTTGCTACACGTAAATTATTTAAAATAAAAAATATCAAGGAGTTGATTGCAATTTATTTATATTTTATTTACAGAATAATTGTAATCTTATATTTACAAGAAAAATACAATCAGAATATAAATTTTTTTTTGAAAACAAGACTAAAATTCATTGACTACTATGATGTCAAGTTAAATAATTCTATTCATTTTTATAACGAAAACAAAATACAGTTCATGAGCTCATCCAACTAAATCAAATTAGCAAATTAATTAAACAATTATGAATGGCAAATAGTTGGTTTTATTCCCTTATAATTTCTACAAACAAGTTGTAATAGATGTGATTGAGCTTCTTCTTCATTCTTTTCACTATATTTCTGAAAATAACATATATATATATAATATATATATATATATATATATATATATATATATATATATATATATATATATATATATATATATATATATATATATATATATATATATATATATATATACATGTAATGAGTGTGGTTGTGTGTTATAACGGTCATGCTATATTATATCCCCTTTACACACGTATATTAAAAGACTGGATGAAATAAAAATAAGAATAATAACTATGAATTCAATATAACAAATAATTAACACCATATATTACTTATATTTTATCTCCATATCATATTTTGATACTATTTCAATATTAATACTTTTCTACAGTCGAGAAAAATTTATACCAAACTAAATTTTGTAGTATTAATGATGATTTTGATTAAGAAGAAATAAAAATTTTTAATTATATATATATATATATATATATATATATATATATATATATATATATATATATATATATTATATATATAATATATATATATATATATATATATATATATATATATATATATATATAAACTATATTCAAACATCAGAAATGTTTTGAACCAATACTTGTTAATTGCTAACGAGAATGAAAATCGATCTTCTATCCACAGACCTAAAGACTTCACTTCAAATTAAACATTTAGCTAAACAGCATGAACACATCTGATACAAATCACAACGTTTCACAATGTCTTTTCTTCTTCCTATAATTTTTATAACAACATTGCAATTGTCTCAATACATTAAAAAAATCATAGGAAAAAATAAATTTTCACTGCTGAATTTGTCAGTTTTCTCTTTCTACAATGAAATTTCATCCTCACATTCATCTTCACCCCATTTTCTAAGATTCCAAACGTGCTCTCCAAGTACATTCTGTTTAACGTCATTGGTCTATGAAGGAAATACAAGACCAGCTCTACAGACTTCATACCCTCCTGGAGAACTAAATTAAAACTCTGCTGAATTCCTTCCCGTGTGGTAATAAAGGAAAACAATGCAGAGGACGCTGCAGCAGAAGAAGCATGTGAATATATTTTTATTACTATGTTTCCTCACCCTCAGTTTCATCATCACCGAGACTTTTATAATCCTTTTTAAACAATTTTTCTTCAAAAAACGGTTCAAAGTCAAACTGGAAGACAAACATGCACTTCTCAGCTAAGTCTGTTCAAGTACGAGCTTAAAACAAAGCCCATTTCTTGGCCACCCATTGTGTGATCCATTCCCATGCAGGATTGGAGGACACTTCAAAAATAAAGTAAATCTCAAAGTGTACATTTCCAGGTGGAGTTGTCACAGTTCGAAGAAGTTTTTCTTTCTTGCTTTCTTAAGCATCGCTCTATACGCGCTGAGAAAAAACAAACAAATGATATTTACAATTTTTGCTTCTTATCTAACTCTATTTTGGATAATTTAAATATAGTTCAATACTTCTGTGAAACGTAAATGAATGTTTTCTTAATTTTTGCGATTTTGCCAATGAGATGAAAGTATATATATATATATATATAATATATATATATATATATATATATATATATATATATATAATATATATATATATATATATATATATATATATATATATATATATATTATATATATATATATCGTTATAACTCCCTTCTTTATAAAGTTTTCGATTCTATCCTTAACAAGAAGATTTGGAAACATCTAAATTCTTCTAATCTTATCTCTGATCGCCAGTATGACTTTCGTAAAAAATGCTCTACTGGTGATCTTCTTTCCCTTCTCTCTGACTCTTGGTTCTCCTCTCTTCGGCATTTCGGTGAATCTTTTGCTATGTCAATGGACATATCGAAATTTCGATGGGGTAGGCACAAAGCTTTGATTTCCAAACTTCTCTCTTTCGGAATCTATCCTTCTCTCTAATTTCCTTTCCGGTCATGCTATAATAGATGTTGTAGACGGTCACTGTTCATCCTTTAAATCTATTAAATAGGGGTGTTCCTGATGGATCTTTCCTATCCCCAACACTTTTTCTACTTTTCATTAATGATCTTCTCTCTATTACTTCATCTCCTATATTTCCACTTCTAAGTCGATGACTCCATCCTTCATTACTCCATTCAATTTGAAAGACGCCCTGCCAACAGCAGTTAATAGACGCAAGGATGATATCCTTGGATCAAATGACACCTGACCTATCTTGCATTTCAAATTGGGGCAGAGAAAACAGGTTCGTTTTCAATACTTCAATAACTCAGTTCCTCCATCTCTCTATCCAACACAACCTTCCCCAACTATGAAATTTTCTTCGAAAATACAAAACACAAACTTTCATCTCTCCTAAATATTCTCGGTTTCTTTTTTTCTTGATCTTACTTGGAAAGATCACATTACTTCTCTTTCTAAACAAGCTTCTAACAGATTAGGCGTTCTGAGGCTGATTCATAATTGTTTTTCCTTCCCCCTAGTTCCTTGCTCTTTAAATGGGTGTTGTTCGTACCTGTTTGGAGTGCGCATCACACATCTGGGGTGGTTCCACTCGTGCAGCTCACCTTGAAAAGGTGAAGTTTAGGGCTTTTCGTCTCATCAACTCTCCCACTCTCACTAATTCTCTCCAGTCTCATTTTGTACTTCGAAATGTTGCGTCAATAGCAGCGTCACTCTCTATATTATCCCTATTACAATGGGCACTGCTCTTCTGAACACTCCCATCGCATACCTACCCTATTGAGAAAGGCTCGTGCGACACGCCTTTTAACACAGTCTCATCCTTTTTCTGTCCAACTCTTTGACCCCAGACTTAATCGCCATGCTCAATCTTACATGTATGCTAGTGGTAAAGTCTGGAATACATTCCCTGGAATATTTTCCCAACATCCTATGACTTACAAACCTTCAAATGCCTTGTATCGGAACATGTTGGCCTTTAACTTGATCAGATTTGCGTTTTTTCCCTTAAATCTGGTGGAAATTTTAGTAGGCCTCTGGCCTTTACCGACCAGAGGTGAAATATATATATATATATATATATATATATATATATATATATATATATATATATATATATATATATATATATATATATATATATATATATATATATATATATATATATATATATATATATATATATATATATATATATATATATATATATATATATATATATATATATATATATATATATATATATATATATATATATATATATATATATATATATATATATATATATATATATATATATATATATATATATATATATATATATATATATATATATAAGCGAGATCAAATTACTTCATTGATTAAAATCCAGGGAACTCCATAAAGATTGTGAGCCATTTCCTTCTGAATTACTCCAGCTTGATGGAGCGTTTCATTTCCTTCTTCAGATGAAGAGCATCTCATAATTGGTCGATAGAAAATTCCAAAATTTTGGCTGCACTGAAAATAAAAGAAATAGATTCATTACCGCTGTACCAACTGAGTAAAAATATTATTATTATTATTATTATTATTATTATTATTATTATTATTATTATTATTATTATTATTATTATTATTATTATTATTATTATTATTATTACTTTTCTGCCCGCTTCAGGAGGATTCTTCGAACCCATTATACAGAAAGCGAATTTCAGGTATGTGTCACGGTTTGCAATGTATTTTTTAGCGCATTCAAGAACTTTGTTTCCGTAGCATTCTTTTGGTCCATGTTGACACTGGAACGTGTAGCTTTTGTTTTTAGCATCGAAGGACTCCTTGAAGACAATGTGAAAATATATATTTTTAAAAAATCATATATATATATATATATATATACATATATATATATATATATATATAATATATATATATATATATATATATATATATATATATATATATATATATATATATATATATATATATATATATATATATATATATATATATATATATATATATATATATATTTAAAAAGGCTAAAATGTGAGAAAGGTTAAATGTAAAAGGAAAAGCAGGTGACGGAAAGACTTCCACAGAACAGATGTGGCTGAAAAGAAGAACTTACAAAATCAGGCAAGTGTAGAACTGCATTTATTCATACCAAATTTGAATGGATTTACCGAGTCACTTGTAAGGAGAGAGAGTCGCAAAATTTGTGGAATGCGAGAGATTAGAACACAAGAAAATGAGAGACATTAAGAAACCACAATCACCTATCAAGACTGTTCTATTCAAAACTAAAATAGATAAATTTCCAATTAATCAAATTACACACACAGCAAGCAAAATATATAACCCAGAATACTTAATATATGGAATAAACATGCAATAGCAAACAACAGCACTCAAAGCTTTGTCTGTACTATCATTCACAAAGTAAACGCTAAAGACTACAGGTGTGCCATAAATTACTATGTAAAATTTTGGAAAAAAAACTTAAAAGTGCGTCCAAAATAGAAACTTGGTGGATAATAATAGCATGTAAATCATAGATGAAGAAGGTTAGAATTTATAACAGATAAAATGAGCATATCATACCTTAATGTGTCCGTAAGCGTAAATTTCAATGTCTGTGATATTTGCCAACGACTCATAAACTGGTTGTAACTGAGTGACTAAGAAATCTATGCTATAAGGACAAAGACTTTCATAAAACACAGTAACTTTGACAGAGGACGCTGCATTAGCGTTTAAAGCATCTTCCTGTTTATAAATAAAGAAGATAATTACAATAAATATATATATATATATATATATATATATATATATATATATATATATATATATATATATATATATATATATATATATATATATATATATATATATATATATATATATATATATATATATATATATATATAGCTTTTCACTTTTGAGAATATTACCTGGAAACCAGAAAGAGCTGATAAGAACGTGTATATTGTGAACCACATATTTACAGACGTTAAAAGTTGTAACGTCGAGTGTCTATTTCCCTCTGCTTGAGACGAAATTACTATATTGAGACAGATCAATTTCAAACTACTATTCTCACTTTTAACTAACTACTATTCTAATATCTTCTAAGATTAGTTACCTTATCTAAGAATGTTTTGAAGACTGATCTTCTCTTTATCTTGAAAAACTTACGGTAAAAATAGGATTTTAGATTTATAAAAAAGAAGATTATAATTTGTATTGTATTTTTAGTTACTAATTTCAGAACCTTTTATATCAGTATTAATTTAAGCAGGTCAAAAAAATATGAAGACGATGTCCTTAAACTTTAATTGATAGTTTTTCTTAGGAATAATAACAAACATTTTTTCATAAAAATATAAAAATATTTTCCCACACTTGATTTCAAGGCTAGTATTAACTATTTGCTTTGTTACTGGTAACGGTACTTCATTGAGGTGAGCTCAGCATACCACTCTAAGAGCAGGAGGTTACGGCCATCAGGCCATTATAAGTTAATATAGGATAACGGCCCCCCTCCCCACCATAGTCCTGGTATGGAAAACTTTTATATGCCGCAAGGTAACAACCACATTAAAGTAAACCGTGAACCTCAATTAAAAAATATATATATATATATATATATATATATATATATATATATATATATATATATATATATATATATATATATATATATATATATATATATATATATATATCCTCCGGTGGGCAAAGGCCAAGAGGCGTACCAAATTCCATCGGAGTTGGAAAAATCTTATCATGATCGAAGAAGGCCAACATGTCCAGATACACGGCGTTTGAAAGTATGCAAGTCAAAGGAAGTTGGGAAAACAGATATAGGGAGTGTGTTCCAGACTTTACCAGTAGAGTATATGTAAGATTGAGCATAGCGGTTAAGTCTGGGATCGGAGAGTTGGACAGAGAAAGAATGAGACTGTGTAGAAAGGCGTGTCGCACGAGTTCTTCTCAATGGAGGAGGTATGCGACGAGAGAGTTCAGAAGAGCAGTGTCCGTTGTAATAACGATAGTAAAGAGAGAGTGAAGCAACAATTCGACGGGAATAAAGAGGTTGAAGAGAGTTAGTAAAAGCAGGAGAGTTGATGAGACGAAAAGCCCTAGACTCCACCTTCTCAAGGAGAACTGTATGAGTGGAACCACCCCAGATGTGCGATGCATACTCCATACAAGGGCGAACAACACCCCTATACAGGGCAAACAACTGAGGTGGCGGGAAGTAATTCTGAAGTCGCCTCAGAACACCCAACCTCTTAGAAGCTTGTGTAGAAAGAGAAGTAATGTGACCTAATGTGAAGTAAGAAAGATCACGAGAAAAGGATATGCCAAGAATATTAAGAATAGAAGAAGGTTTGAGTTGTGTGTTTTCGAAGAAGATATCATAGTTGTGTGGAAGATTGTGTCGAGTGAAGAGATGGAGGAACTGAGTTTTTGAGGCATTGAAAACAACCATGTTTTCTCTGCCCCAATTGGAAATTCGTGAAAGATCAGAGGTTATTTTCTCCAAGGCTACCCTTCTCGAGTCTATCAACTGCTGTTGGGTGGGACGTTTTCCAAATTGGAATGAGTAATGGAGGGTGGAGTCATCAGCATAGGAGTGGATGGGTGATGAGGTAATAGAGAGAATATCATTAATGAAAAGCAGAAAAAGTGTTGGAGATAGGACAGAACCCTGAGGAACACCACTATTAATGGATTTAAAGGAAGAACGGTGGCCGTCTACAACAGCTGCTATTGAACGACCGGAAAGGAAATTAGAGAGAAGATATATATATATATATATATATATATATATATATATATATATATATATATATATATATATATATATATATATATATATATATATATATATATATATATGTGTGTGTGTGTGTGTGTGTGTGTGTGTGTGTGCGTGTGTACATGTGTGAGTGTTAGCATGTTTACGAACTTATGTGAAATTGTAAACTTTAAAATTTTGAAAGAATTGTTCATTTAACACACAGTATGTATACATTTAAAATATGAAAGGCAGGATAATTATTACCACATCTCGTCGTTTGATCTCAATTGTTAGAAAAAAAGACGCACAATCCGTATGCGTGTGCGTGTGCTTGTACGTGTGTATATTATTTCGATTCATATATTGATATTATTGCCAAAGAAATTTCTTTGCGAGAGAATAAAGAAAAACAATCTCCAGTTTTTCTGCAAATAAGTTTATAGTATTACGTATTTAAAAAATTTAAAGTTTAAATCGAAGTTCTAAAATACCTTAATAGTAGGTCTTTTAATGTATTGTGTGCTTGTGAAATTTATAGTCCCATACGGATCTGTAAATTGAGTATAAAAGTTGGTATGTTACTGTATCGAGATCTTGTGAAATTTACAGCTGGTACGAACCTGTTAGAGAGAGAGAGAGAGAGAGAGAGAGAGAGAGAGAGAGAGAGAGAGAGAGAGAGAGAGAGAGAGAGAGAGAGAGAGAGAGAGAGAGAGAGAGAGAGAGAGAGAGAGAGAGAGAGAGAGAGAGAGAGAGAGAGAGAGAGAGAGAGAGAGAGAGAGAGAGAGAGAGAGAGAGAGAGAGAGAGAGAGAGAGAGAGAGAGAGAGAGTATCTAATCCTGTAGTTCCCAAATTTTAAATGAAATCCATAAAATTATTTCTAATAGATTGGCGATTTCCTTCAGTTTGAAATCGTGGTTTGTGTTTATAATATTGTTTCTTTAAGATATGAAAATATTTGCTTTTAAGTCTGTATTTGGGTTCACTCGAGTTTCTTTACAAAAATTATCAGGGAAGTGAGGAGTGGAGGGGAGGAGGGTGGTAGAATATTTTAGACTTAAAATTACCTGTGTAATAGTATATTTCCATACACTGGAAAATTGTCATTTATGTACTTAATGGATAGTGGAAAACTGTCTTGCTTTTAAGGCACGATGAAATGTTAAGGAATGGTAGATCTGACCCATAATCACCACACTTACTTTTCATTTCATCCAGGGTAAGTAAATAGATATATAGATAAATAAAAAATAGAAGTACTTTGCTCTATTCGTCATCTTAACCTCCGGAAGTGATATATTGATCTGTGGCCGTCAGTCCGACATCAGTCAAAATGCTAATCATTCTTTACGAGATTATTATCATGAAGCAAAATTGAGTCCTTTTCCTTCTAGCAAAATTCAATACCATCTCTTTTAATTAACTATCAAAACCGGATAATAGTTTGGATAAATTTGCCCAATTCTCATCGTCGGTACCTATAGATTGATTGGTTTTAACAAATTGTCTCGGCTACTAGTTCCATAGATAGATAGATAGATAGATAGATAGATAGATAGATAGATAGATAGATAGATAGATAGATAGATGGATAGATAGATAGATAGATAGATAGATAAATCTATTAAGAAAAATTGCTATTTGTTTGCTTTTTAAAAAGAACAGACAACACCATATAGGAAGTGAATATCGCATCATCATGAACGTCAAATTTAAACAAATTATGGAAAAAATGCATTGACAGTATGTACGTAGTTGGATTGTGAAAAACAGACTCAATTAAAATTTCAAAAATATATTTTTCCTTCAAGTTATTAATATTAGATAAAAATGATTTAAGCAAGAAACGGTCTTAGATAAAATGACCGAATGTAGATTAGAGTAAACGTAATTGGAAAAAAAAGAGTAATAGTGTCAAAGAGATCAAAGATTCCCACACCAAGGAAGATACTCTATGCAGTAACTTTTATTATTTATCCGTGGAAATGTGGATCAGAATATGTACACTTCTATCAACTCTTTCAAGTCTTCAGGTAAAACTCTTCATAGGAAAAAAAGGAAAAAAAAGAAACACGCAAACATTTCCTTATATATATATATATATATATATATATATATATATATATATATATATATATATATATATATATATATATATATATATATATATATATATATATATATATATATATATATATATATATATATATATATATATACCCTTGGTTCATCTTCGAATGAACCTACTGACAGGGCTAATAACACTTCCTGGGGGCAGATTTTGATATATATATATATATATATATATATATATATATATATATATATATATATATATATATATATATATATATATATATATATATATATATATATATATATATATATATATATATATATATATATATATATATATATATATATATATATATATATATATATATATATATATATATATATATATATATATATATATATATATATATATATATATATATATATATATATATATATATATATATATATATATATATATATATATATATATATATATATATATATATATATATATATATATATATATATATATATATATATATATATATATATATATATATATATATATATATATATATATATATATATATATAGGAAAATGCTGTGAACTCTGTGGCAGCTCCTCCAGTGAAATTTACAATATTTTATGACATCTTTTGTGTCGACTCTATCAATTTTTTTGCTAATCAAATGCGATTTTTTTATATAAATTTTAGAAACATCACAATCGTTGATCTCTACGCTTATGGATACGTTCTAGTTAGTTATTATGTTTTTTTGCATTGATTTTATTTATTCCGAATAAATATTAAATCTTAATAAGAATTTAAAGAATTGTTTTCAAAACCTCTTTAAAAATATGAAGTGTAAAACAAAATTAGTTTAGATTTTTGTAATAGTCTTGTCTGTCTGTTTCAGATACTAAGGCATACCTGTATGTATTTTAAATTAATTAATTAATATAGTAGGATTGTGAAAATTAAATAGTAAATGAAATAGAAGAAATGTTTTAAATTGAAATTAGGCATAGTATAACTCTGTATATAAATTTTAATACAAAATATTTAAACAACTCCCAGAAAAAATTAGCGCATCATTTGCATTTATGACAAAATGACACCACAAAATGACAAAATGAACGTATAACGTTCTGTTACTACATATCGTAGAAAATTCTTTCTTCCTTAAGTATGTCTTTCAGTTGTTAGGAAAATACAGGAGGAACAAAATAAATAATCAAGAGAACTTTAAAGATGGAAAATTCGCGGTGTAGTGTAACATTAGATAGCAAAACAGAAAGTATCAAACTTTCTAATCAATAATGGGTAGTACCTCCTCTGGCCCTCCGTTCTTTCTAATACCGTTTCAGCACCGTTCCCAGTAAAGCGCTCTTTAAGAAAGCTACACTGGCGAGATTAGAACTGAGATGTTTTCAAATCTTCCTGTTAAGAATAGATTCGAAAACTTTAGAAAGATCGAAGGTTAAAGAAATAGGACGATAGTTAGAGGACTGAGAGGGGTCTTCCTTCTTTGGCACAGGCTGAATGAGCCCACGCTTCCAACAAAAAGGGAAGGTCAAAGTAGAAAGACAGAGACGAAATAGTTTACCAAGGGAAGGTGCAAGCTAAGAACACAAGTTTTGATAACCACAGAAGGGATACCATCAGGACCATAAGCCTTCTTAGTGTTAAGCTCAGAGAGAGAGAGAGAGAGAGAGAGAGAGAGAGAGAGAGAGAGAGAGAGAGAGAGAGAGAGAGAGAGAGAGAGAGAGAGAGAGAGAGAGAAGTGACATCTATTACAATATTAGTCATAAATGAGTTGGAGGGGGTTGATGAAGGAGGAGTTGCTCCGGAATCGCCTAAGATTGATTAAGATGCAAAAGCTTGAGCGGAGAGCTCAGCTTTAATAGAATGTATTGGCATAATTAGGGAGGGACCGACTAGCCCCCTCCCCTTTCAGAATTTTCAGTCAATACAATTCAAAATTCAAGTACCCTTATAACAGAAATCAAGAGGATTCATATCTTTGGACCTCGCAGGCCAGGACATTGTACCATTCCGTCCAATCCATCGATTTGGAGATTGAACATCCGGGTAATTTCGAACGCCAATATGAAAATGTGCTAAAGTCCTGTTGTATTGGAACCACATTCGTCTGCGGTTAGCTAAGAGTTCATACTCTAATAATCCAGGAAGAACTTTCTGAAGAAATATTCTGTATGCATTTCCGGGAGTGGTGTTGGAACGTGTATACTGGAAAGTTCGAGAAATCTCTTTAAAACAAATACAAGCTATATCTTGCAAACTAAACGTTAGCGGAGATAAGTTTATAAAATTACATGCGCCTAATTTACCTTTCTCTACACACTGGTAAATTTTTGTCCTAATTTTGGAACACCCTGTATATATATATATATATATATATATATATATATATATATATATATATATATATATATATATATATATATATATATATATATATATATATATATATATATATATATATATATATATATATATATATATATATATATATATATATATATATATATATATATATATATATATATATATATATATATATATATATATATATATATATATATATATATATATATATATTCGAACGGTAGGTGATTGACTCACGTGCTTGAGAGCGCCGGTTCGATTCCTCTTGGGAATCCTAGGTATATACTACCTAGAAAAGTTCCTCTCCTCGAATAGGGCAATGCCCGTGAGATGTGAACTTTAAAATATATATATATATATATATATATATATATATATATATATATATATATATATATATATATATATATATATATATATATATATATATATATATATATATATATATATATATATATATATATATATATATATATATATATATATATATATATATATAATAGAGAACCCTCTCGAAACGGATTATTTTGACATTGTCACACGGTGAAAATTTGGGTTTTTAGAGTTTTAATCTAGTGCCAAAATTTAGTTCTAGAAATCGGTTTCAGTTTACCTTCATTTTTTCTAATCTTTCTATTTATTTTAGGACTTCCCCTCTCTTGATCCTCGAAGAAAGAAATATATTTTCCGGTGTTCAAAAGGACCTGATGAGTGCTACGGGAACACGTTTCTTGAATGTGCAAAAAAATACATCGCAAACCGTGACAAAAACTTGAAATTCGTTATCTGTGTAATGAGGTCAAAGAACGGGCCAATTGGAGGCTTCAAAAAAGTAATAATAATAATAATAATAATAATAATAATAATAATAATAATAATAATAATAATAATAATAATAATAATAATAATAATAATAATAATAATAATATAATAATAATAATAATAATAATAATAATAATAATAATAATAATAATAATAATAATAATGAAAATAATAACAATAATAATAATGATAATAATAATAATAATAATAATAATAATAATAATAATAATAATAATAATAATAATAATAATAATAATAATAATAATAATAATAATAATAATAATAATAATAATAATAATAATAATAATAATAATAATAATAATAATAATAATAATAATAATAATAATAATAATAATAATAATAATAATAATAATAATAATAATAATAATAATAATAATAATAATAATAATAATAATAATAATAATAATAATAATAATAATAATAATAATAATAATATATAATAAATAATAATAATAATAATAATAATAATAATAATAATAATAATAATAATAATAATAATGATAATAATAATAATAATAATAATAATAATAATAATAATAATAATAATAATAATAATAATAATAATAATAATAATAATAATAATAATATAATAATAATAATAATAATAATAATAATAATAATAATAATAATAATAATAATAATAATAATAATAATAATAATAATAATAATAATAATAATAATAATAATAATAATAATAATAATAATAATAATAATAATAATAATAATAATAATAATAATAATAATAATAATAATAATGCTTACTATAATTTATTGACACAGTTAGGCTTATAACCCAAGTTATTCTTAGAATCTTCTTAGAATTCTTAGAACATTGTTAAATATTTCAAGTGATGTAAAAAATTATTCGTTATAGAACGTGTAAGTCTTTGGGGTTTTAAGAGTTCCCAGAGTTTTGCTGACGAAGGTAGAATTTGGCTATTGTCATTCTGCTAAGTGTCCTGACAAGTTTTTTTGGACTAAAAAAAAAAAAAAAAAAAATTACGTTGTTCCAGAGATACAGTACTTTAATCCAATCTCTAAAGTGTTCTATAACGATCATCCTTTCAAATTATTTTTTCAAAATGACATAACAGCGAACAACGCCTTGCAGAATACACTGATTTTTTTTTTGAGTGATATGAAGGTCAAACACTGTCTTGGAGTTCTATTCTATTTCTTCCAAGATGGATTGAGAATTATTTGTATTAGTTTTAGTTGAATGTAATTGCGATTCACATCCTTTTCTAACAACAAATACATTCGAAAAATAAATTAATCACCATTTGCATTAAATTCAGTGGAATAGATCTTAAACATCGTTAGCTTATTCAGAATACAGGTAACCGATTACTAGTGAATAGAAAGCTGTTATTTCCCAGACATAGATGGAATATACTCCTTTCTTTCAAGAGTTCAATAAGCGTGCC
>SEYY01000806.1:81544-84044 GCA_009176605.1 Armadillidium nasatum
CAATTGGAGGCAATTTTTAACCACTTCCCATTTTTTCCTTTTTCTTTCTTTTTTTTCCTTTTTCTTTCTTTTCTTTCTTTTTCCCTTCTTTTTTTTTTTCTTTTTCCATTCTTTTTTCTTTCTATTTTCTTTCTTTCTTGCAGGTAATTTGTTTAATTTATCTTTTCCAATTAATTACCTGTCAGCTAAATCTACAAATGCATTTTGTATTAAAAATTTCTCTTAAGATACATGTACGATATTTATTTTATGCATACATGTGTACGAGATCTGATTGAATTTATGCCTGTTGCTAAATACAAATAGATAAATATTGTATTTTAAGATCAAGTAAGATTAAATTCATTATATTGCACACTACCTCATAGATAAGTGTAATTTTAAAATATATATATGAAACTATACCTAACCTGCTACCATGCCTACCTCTTGTCATCAGGTAATTTATCTTCTCCTCTCCGCTATGATGTCCTGGGAAATATTTCTGGTTAAAGAAAAATTTAAAATATATAAACCTTTACCTAACCAGCTATCATGTCTAAATCATATCAACAAGTTACGTATCTTCACCTCCCTCCCTCCCACCTACCCTAAACCCGAATGAGGTACCGATAAATATTTGAAGCACCCAAAATTCTACTTGGTAAAGTTTGAAGCAATTCCTGTTTTACAATTCCTTATTTTATTTGTCTCATATTTTTTAAGTACAGTACATCTTGGCATGTCGCCCTTTAACTTCTCAGTTTTTTCTTAAGTATCTTCCTTTTCTGGTGGATTTAAAAGCTCAGACATCTGATTTTAACTACGATAGATCTTATATGCTTGGTTAAATAGTCTTTCATCGTTCACAGTTTCTTCTTGCTACCCCTATATATATATATATATATATATATATATATATATATATATATATATATATATATATATATATATATATATATATATATATATATATATATATATATATATATATATATATATATATATATATATATAATATTATATATATATATATATATATATATATATATATATATATATATATATATTATATATATATTATATATATATATATATATATATTATATATATATATATAAGTGAGGGCAGACAGAAAGTCATAAAGAGAACAGAGAGACAAACACAGAATCAGAGAGAGAGAGAGAGAGAGAGAGAGAGAGAGAGAGAGAGAAGAGAAGAAGAAATTGTTAATAAAATAGAAGCTAAAAAGAAAAAAAAGAAAAAAAAGAAAAAATTAAAACAAGAAGTATAAAGAAAGTAAAAACAAACAAAAATAAAGTCAAGCAGACGAAAGGAAAAATTAAAAATAGACGATTTAAAAAATAATAAAAAAGAAATATTCAAAAATCAAAAGGAAAAAAAAAAAAAAAAAAAAAGTTAGGTGGAAATTTATTCCGTATTTAATTTTGTAACTCTAAGACTGTGGTGATAATTAATTTTATAAATATTTACATTTCGATGAATTTATTGACTGCTACCACACACACACACACACACACACCACACACACACACACACACACATCTGAATATATATATATATATATATATATATATATATATATATATATAATATATATATATATATATATATATATATATATATATATATATATATATATATATATATATATATATATATATATATATATATATATATATATATATATATATATATATATATATATATATATATATATATATATATATATATATATTATATATATATTCTTCCTGGATCCTACCCTTCTCCTCTCGTCTCTTCTTTTTTTCTTCCCCTCTCTTCTGCTCTTCACATCTCTTCTCTTCTGACTTCCTTATGATGTTTCTGACTTCTTCTTCCCATCTGCTTCCAAACACATCCACTCTCGACGGTAGTCGAAGAATATATATATATATATATATATATATATATATATATATATATATATATATATATATATATATATATATATATATATATATATATTATATATATATATATATATATATATATATATATATATATATATATATATATATATATATATATATATATATATATGTATATATATATATATTATATATATATATATATATATATAATATATATATATATATATATATATATAATATATATATATATATATATATATATATATATATATATATATGTATATATATATATATATATATATATTATATATATATATATATATATATATATATATATATATATATATATATATATATATATATATATATATATAATATAAAACACTATAACCGTGTAAATTTTTAGACAGAAAAAAAAAAAACATAGGAAATAAAAACAAAACTTAATTGAAATTGGAGCAAGGCTTTCGAAGGGATAACCACCCTTCCTCTTTTTCAGGCTTTATTAAACTAGAGCCAGAAAGAGGAAGGGTGGCTATCCCTTCAAAAGCCTTGCTCCAATTTTAATTAAGTTTTGTTTTTATTTCCTGTGGGTTTTTTTTACT
>SEYY01000806.1:91544-109044 GCA_009176605.1 Armadillidium nasatum
TAACTGATATAACTCTCAACATACGGAAGTCTACACTTTAATATTAAGAATAAATGTAAATTTCTTTGTAAATCTACTTAGCAGATATATCAAGTAATTATTAAATTTAGCTTATAATATTTTTACTTTGTAATAACTATTATATAACTGTAAACCTATGGAATTCTAAGCTTAGATATAAAGCATAAATTTAAATGTTTTGTAAATCTACTTAGCAGATACCTTAAATAATTGCTTAAATTAGCCTATATGCAGAAAACAGAGCTTGAAAGTGGCACAAAATGGCACAAACTTTTAAGAAAGTACATTGTTTTTGTTATAACTGATATATCTCTAAACCAACTAAAGTCTGAGACTTAATATTAAGGACAAAAAGAATTTTTTTCCAAATCTACTCAGCAGACATCTAAATTAATTGCTTTAATTAGGCAATAAGTAGAAAACAGTTTGTAAGCAGCAAAAAATGTAGTTAATTTATCAGTAAGTGTGCTTCTTTTTTATAACTGAAATAACAATGAACCTACGGAAGGTTACGCTTTAATATTAGATATTAATGTAAATTTTTTGTAAATCTATTTAGCAAATATCTCAAACAATTGCTTAAATTAGCTTATAGTTGAAAACAGTTTTTGAAAGTGGAACGAAATGTAATCAAATTTTATGGATGTATCTTTTTATTTTTTATTTTTTATCTTTATTTTTTATTATTTTTTATTTTTTATTTTTTATCTTTGCATGAGTAAACTGATGACTAGGGATAGGATAGACCTAGTCTTTCGTGAATGCATTAGTATTCCTATATGTCTCTGTTATAACTGATATAACTCTGAAAATACGGGTCTACCTTTTAACATTAAGCATGAATATAAATTTTGTGTAAATTTACTTAGCAGACATAAAAAAACTGCCTAAATTAAGATATAAATATAAAACAGGGCTTGTATCTGACACAAAATGTAATTAATCTGTACTCATGAATATTTCTCTGTCAAAACTAATATAGCTAAAAAAATTACAGAACTCTACACTTCCATATTGAGCAAGAAAATAATTTTTTTTGTAAATCTACTTAGATGATATCTCAAATAATTGCTTAATTTAGCCTATAAGTAGAAAACAGGGTTGAAAGTAGATCAAAATGTAATCAATTTCTATGCATGTATGTTTTCCTTTTAACTGTTATAGCATTACCCAATTTTTCAACACAGGCCTGTGAGCTATGTGCTCAGAGTTTAAAATTTCACTCTCAAACATTCAAATGAGAATATCACAAAATAAAAAATAATAGGCCAAGTTTAATATTTTACATAGACCTGAGGTTCTGGAAGATATTCAATTTCAACCGTGGGGTACATCAGCAAGTTTTACAGATCTACTTTTACATTTTTACTTCGAGTTTTTAATCGTAAAAAAAAAGGAAAAAAAGTTATCTTAATCATATGTAAAAGCTTCATCTTTCATAATAGATGTTGCCATCTAAAAATAGATATCCTAATTCAGGAGATATTTTAAAATACCATAGCTAGTGTTGTCAACTTTAAAGCAAATATAAAAAGATTCTTAATAATATATATATATATATATATATATATATATATATATATATATATATATATATATATATATATATATATATATATATATATATATATATATATATATATATATATATATATATATATATATATATATATATATATTATTTTTTTTTTTTTTTTTTTTTTTTTTTTTTTTTTTTAATTTTTTTTTTTTTTATTGAGATTTAGCTTCATTCTGTGTTAAAAAGTTGGCAACTCTGACCCCTTGATTTTACGACTTTTAAGCAAATAATTTGCTTCAAGCATAGACTGCTTGTAGGTCACGAGTTCTTGCCAAATCTTGCCTGGTAGTAGGAATGCCGATATATAAAAAATATCGATAAATTGATAATCGATATTTTATTAAATATCATATTGTCTCCGATACTATCAGTTAAAAAATATCGAATATATCTTTTAAAAGAAAAAAAAAATAAATATATATATATATATATATATATATATATATATATATATATATATATATATATATATATATATATATATATATATATATATATATATATATATATATATATATATATATATATATAAGTAAACTGTAAAATAGCTATTTGGGCTCCACATGCGAAAATAAAGAGGTAGAAAGAGTGCAAAATAGAGCACCAAGAATGATTTCTGGCTTTCAAAACCAGTAAGAGTTATTTTTAAAAAAAAATCTGTTGAAAAGCGATTTCTTAGAGGTGATATGATCGGCACAAGTCTAAAAAATATTTACATCTCTTAAAAGTACTGAAATCAATAAATTCTTTAAAGTAAAGCATAAAAGAGAGACCAGGGAGCATTTACAGAAAATAATTTAAAATATGAAATTGCAAAAATATTGTTATGAAGAAAAATAGAAGGATTTTAATACTCACTAAATTTTTACAATTTACATAAAAAGTTAAAAAAAAGAAACTTTATAGAAAAAGTATACAATATTAAAATTAAAAGAAAAAATATAAACATATGGGGGGCAAAGTTGGGAGTAATTATTCTTCTATACTGCTGATGAGATTTCTTCCTTTTCTGTTGTCAGAATCTACAATCTAATTTTGTTGAGCCAAGTCTTCTGATTTAAATTTATTTGCTTTATTAGCTTTTAGCCTTGAACTCATAAAATAAAATTTGATTTAATTAAGTAATCTAATTTTAATATATATTTAAATTGTAGAAACTAAATTTTATATATAATTTTGGGTCCCATTCTCTACACTCAAAATATCACGAAGGAATATAAAAGGATATTTTATGCTTGTTTTATCAGCTAAACAATTTCAAAATATTTCTCACCCTTTTATTGCGAGTCTTCCAATCCAAAATTTTCTGATCTCTTCTTCAATTGGCGTTTGACATCATAATCAGATTTTGTTATTTGTTTTGTCAGACTTAAAACTCAGAAATAATATAAATATTTGAAAAATGATTAACTACTTTCCATCTCCATGGCCACTTTAACTGAACTTTATATTTTTCAATTAAAATTTTATAAAAATGCTAAATTTATGGCAGAGGTCAAGACACAGTCTTTGCTCCATAGATGTAATATAAGGTCCGAGCTATGAGAAAGCTCAAATATTGGTTGCAAAATTACTCCCATGATTTTGCTTTTGCAAAGCAGAAATTTTAGATGTGTAATTGGTGACATAGCCCATATTTTAATTGAAGTAGTGACAATGGACCAGGTTGCTAAATCATCTGTGGTTAGATTTATTTGATCTTAAATTTAAATATAATCATATTTGATTAAAAATTAGATTTATAAATTGAACTTTATTTTACTAATTTTAAAATATCGATATATATATGTATCGGTGGAAAAAATATCATCGAAATTTTTCGATATTATCGAATAAAAATATCAATATCAATATATATCGATGCTCTTTCGGAATCTCTAGGTAATGTCACGGTAAATATCCTTATAAAATGGTAATGTAAAAGTTTGGTAATACCATAGACCACAGCTAAGTATATGCAATGTATATATATATGGACAGACTCAGATTTTATTTTGATTTGCGTTTAGAAAGAGAATAGTTAGGTCCACGTCCTTGGAGTTTGTAGTTTCCACAAAATGAGTCAACTGTGGGTGAATCCTTTGATATATGACAATAGCCTATTCATTACCAAATTTAACTCATATTAAATAAATGAGAAAAGTCTTGCATAGTTCTTTTTTTTATCTGCTTAGAGTATAAAACTGCAATTAGGCCTAGAGTTAAACTATATTTTTCTGCTACATCTCAAGAGATCGGATCTTGTTTTGAGAGCACTGAAGAAAAGCCTATTTTCAGCACTACACTAGTAAATTATTTAAGGAACAAACATTTTGACTAAAAGGTTTTAAAAAATTTATAAAAGAAATAATGAAACGTTTCTGGTTGACTTTCTTAGTTTGATACTTTGTGGTGGGTAGTTGGACACCAGATTTTGAGATATTCTGAATGCTAAGGTTTGTAGAAACTATGCAATGTCTAAGAAACGGAAAAGAAAAGCAAAATATCGGAAAAATGAGAAGAAATATCTTATTTTTCTTGTATTTTGTTTGATGGCTGGGGCCTCAGTCAGTCTATATATACGGTATATATATATATATATATATATATATATATATATATATATATATATATATATATATATATATATATATATAAATATATATTTATAATTTAAAATTTTTTTTTTTTTTTTTTTTTTTTTTTTTTTAAAAAAAAAAAAAAACATTTGATGATTGATGATTTGGTATCTTTTTTGTAATATCAAATGCAGCTGTAAAATAGTGATATGAAAAAATATATTTTTCATATCATTATTTTAATATATATATATATATATATATATATATATATATATATTATATATATATATATATATATATATATATATATATATATATATATATTATATATAAATGGTGTGTAAGAAATTAAAACTAAATGTTTCTGTAACTAATAATAGGACTATGTATTAAATTAAAATATTCCAATTTTTAAGTAAATTTTAAATTCTTTAAAAGAAAAATCTATCAGGAAGCTATATTTTGAAAATTGATTTGACTGGAATGAAGCCTATGGAAATAGCAGAGAATATAGCCAGAGCCAAGGCTAAATTTGAGTTCCATGATTATTAGTTACTCTAAAAGATTTACATCAATAGGAAGTTTGAAAAGGTCCATCTATAGTGAAGTTATGACCCCAAAAGATACATGTCAAATGAATTCTGTAAAGAAACTTTATTTAAATTTAGAGATGTATCGGTATCGGCAGTATCAACCATTTTTTTGGGTATCGGTATTGGTTAATTTGGCTGATACTTGGCCGATACTCCGATACTTTGAAGTCGACTACTAAGTGATGTCTTTGTCTTAAAGGAGTATATTATGTCATGTTTGAATAATAGCGTATTTTATATTTTGTCTTTTCTGCTGATTAATTGAGGTCTCTTCTTTCATTATTTTTATTCTTTATATTGTAGCTATTTAAAGAATCTTCTTGTAAATTGTAATCATGTTAGAACATAAATGCGAGTAGCTAAACTTTGTTAATACTTAATGGAAATGGAATATTTTTTGAATAAACACAAACATAAAAAAGTTATTAGTATTATATTTGCATTTATTATTCCTAAAAGATAATATTTTAATTTATAAAATATACTTGGGCACAACCAAATATGAAATACATGACTAAGTATAAAAATGCATCTAATTATAATTAATAAGGATATATATCCTGAAACATCTTTAGCAGTAGGTATTTATATATACTAAAAATAACAAGACACGTTACTAGAGATATGAAACCCAAAATTGGAACATTTGTATTTTTTCCTACTTAAACAATGTTTTAAATTTTTGACCGTGTGTAGAACACAAAAATTTCAGAGAGCAAAATCTAAGTAAAGAAATTTGTGATCCTGTTTACTTTGATGTTTTAATGCCTTTTACAATGCTGACTTAATACCGTATGTAGTGTCATTTTTGAAAAGCAAAAGTACCTTAGACAGAAAGTAGTATTTTTCTAATCAATAACCCAAAATTTCTGAGATTTGAGTTAGTTTTGCCAACTCTAGCTGCATGTTAGTGATGGCTGTCTTGCCTATATAAGAATTTTTTTTTTTTTTTTTTTTTTAAAGAAAATCAGTTTTTGAATCAAATTTAAATCTTTTTTATTTGTGTCATAGGTTTGAACCGAAAATGTTCAAAATCATGTTTACTAGTAAGATTTGAAAAATTTTACTTTATGAAAAGTATTTTTTTTTCAGATTTTTAACATTATCAATAGCAATATTGAAGACTAGTTTTTTTTTTTTTCTTCAAACATGAAGCTGTCAATATATTTTCTCGTGTTTCTTGTTTTTATAAGCTTTAAGATTAGTCACAGTGCAAAAGGTAAAGAGCAATTTAATGATGATGATTTTTCGGAATTTGAAGAGTTTGATGATGAAGAGGAAGTAACTGTTAAACCTCAGACCAAGCCTTCACATACTCAAAATGAAAATAATAAACAAGTTAAAGAAGAAGAAATTGAAAATCAGCAAACCATATATAGAAAATTAGATGATGATGATGACGAAGATGAAGTAATTGTAGAGGTAATTTGTAACTTTTGTAAGGCATTATATATATATATATATATATATATATATATATATATATATATATATATATATATATATATATATATATATATATATATATATATATATATATATATATATGCTGTCTAGGCAATATACAAGATGCTGATGTGTTGGTACCGAATATCTGCATTAAATTAAGAAAATGCGATGATGATGATTCTAACCTTCAAAATTGCCATCAACAACATTATAGTTTCAAATATAATCCTTGACAAAGTCTTATAAATAGAAATAAAGAGAGGATACCTATTAACCTTAATTGTGAATCTGTGGGACCACCTTGGACAGTTTTATTTATTACAAACATCAGTCACATATATTAAATGCTCTGTGTGTTAGGTGCCAAGTGAATTTTAATGTTGCTTGATCAGTTGAATGAAACTTCTTTAATTCACATCCTACTGTTTGTTTTACCTTCTCACTAAGGAACAACTTACACTGATTCAAGATTTTTATCTTGTGTTCTAAGCATACCAAGCATGAATAGTTGACTTTGACCACCTTGGTTTTCTGTTAATATTGAATTCAAAACCTTATGCTGATCTACAGTATCTGATTGTTACAATGATCCACCCAACGCACTATGAATTAAGTATTCATGGTGTCTGAGAAAAAAATAACATAGCTTTTGTTTAGTTTTCCTTTTGACACCATATTTTAGACTTTCACATAGCATATTCTATTTAAGACTTTAAAATCTCTTCTTTCAAATGAAACTTGCCTGGAATTTCTGTGATAAATAATTGAAATGTAAAGAATTTTTTTTATATGCAATATTATAACATGGAGATGTAAAACTTATCCAGTTATATGCTGGATTTATCATCCACATATAATGTCATCACACATTATATAATATATGAAATAATGTATATATATTTCTTTTTAAGATACTATTAATTGCAATACTTATATTAACAGTGAAATTAGGATTGATAAGCCACTTGTATTGGATTATTTTGCAAAACAAAATATTGAATTTTTCATTTTACTTCTCTTGTACTTTATTACAAGAATGCAGTTTTCTAGTCAAGGATGTAATCTGTATTTTATCTTGAAATTTTAATATAGTCATTAGAATAATTAGATGATGATTATTATATTAAATATTCTTTAGACATTATGCATATTTTCTCCATTCAATGTTAAGATATTAAAAACATGCATTATTGTGACATTTAAAGTTTAAAAAACATTAATATTTTTAAGGAGGATGATGATAATGATGAATTTAGTTACTTCGCTGATGAAGAAGAATTCATTGGTTATGACAGTGAAAAAGTACAAGGAGGAAGTAAAACGCCAAGAAGTCAAGAGGAGCCCAAAATTACAATTGCAAAAGTATGTTTTTGGATGTTTACATTATTTAACCTATTACCACACAATATTCATTTTATTATATTACGCACCATATTGTACAATGTGTTTTTGTTTCTTTTCTAAATGATACCAATATATTCCTATATTTATTTTATACATATTGTATAAAATAAATGTTCCTTTTATTTATATATTTTAGGTTCCTCTCCACTTAAGAAGCAATTGGGATAGTTTTTACTTGGAAATGCTCATGGCAGCTGGCCTTGTTGTGTACTTCCTGAATTTTGTTTTTGGAAAGGGAAAGAATCAAAAATTGGCAACAGCTTGGTTTGAAAAACATAGAGCACTGTTGGAGAGCAATTTTGCCCTTGTGGGTAAGCTTATATATATATATATATATATATATATATATATATATATATATATATATATATATATATATATATATATATATATATATATATATATATATATATATATATATATATATATATATATATATATATATATATATATAGTTACCTTGTTTTCCTTTTAAATACATCCAATACTGCACAAATGATATTGAATAAATAAAAAAAATTTATTGGAAATGTTAATTGCAAAAAGGATTTAAGTACTAAGTACATCATAATTGTTCTATTTTGCAAATATTCAGTATCTTTTTTTTATATATATATTCTGGAAATTGGAATATATTTTACCGAGGTCAAGTACTTGTCAACAAGCATAGATTAATTTCATATCTCTTGACATGACGATATTTTTTCCAGTGTCTGATTGGAATCTTTTTCCTTGTTTGGAATCTCCATTGAAACAAAATTGAGATGAGGGTCTTCGAAATATAAATTTTCATAATCATATTAACAAATTTTTTTTATTATTTATAAACTCCTTTTCCTTCTTCCATCTTAATCAGAGACTATTTTCATTAAAAGAAAAAAAAAAAAAAGTTGCCACAAGCTAAAAAAAACATGTGACGATTTCTTTTTGCTAAACAATACAAATTCAAGCAAGTCATTTCAAAGAAGATCATGTATATGAGGAACTTTGACTTCTTTTATTTTCCACTGTGATACCGAAATTCTAAAAGTATTTTTATACACACAAAATATTTTATTAAACCAAGAGATAAAATCGTCTTTGAATTGTGATTGTAAAAAATAAAATAAAAAATTCTTCAGTCTGACCTGGAGAATTGAGTTCTTTAAACTTAATGGATGAAGAGGAGGAAGAAATTTTTTAATAGTTTCACCTTGTTAATATTTAGAAGAAAAAAAAAAATTGGTGGAGTAAAATTGAAAATAAATAAATTTTGATAAATAAAAATTAAAATATATTTAAATGGAAGAAATAATAATAATAATTCATGTAAATTTCATAATCCTTTAAATTATCAAGTTTAAATAGATATGTTTATTTAAAAAAAAAAAAAAAAAAAGACTACTTGAGGTTTCATAATTTATGTTTTATTGTTATTTGAAGCATTTGTACCCATGGTTTAATAATTTAATAATGAAAAGTGAAAATGCAATTAATTCCAGCAAATAAAGAACTATTTGCCACAAATTCAATATTAAATGATTCATTTTTATATTTAAAAATATTTTTGTAATTGTTACCCAACATTATTTTGACATTAAAATTTCAATGATACCACAGACTGATCTTATATATATTCTGTAGGAGATGATGGCAAGCCTGAGATTGAGAATCCTGGATTGCGAAAAGAATCTGAAAATGTTTATATACTGTGGTGCTCTGGCAGAACTTTAATGGAAGGGATGTTAATAGAACTTAGACTCTTAAAGGTAAATATTTTTCTTATAGATACATTTAAAATTTAAATCTAGGAATTTGTTTAACTTGTTCACAAAATTTTGAAATATTAACATGTTTATAAAAGGTAATTACATTTTTCTCTCATACATTATTTTTAAATTAAATTTATGTATAATTTACTTTATTTAATAATATTTTAATTTTTAAAAATAGTTTCCCAATGTAATTAAAAGAAATAATCTTATAATATTTCGTACCTTGTATATGATTTTTCATACTTTTTCAGTTTTCTTAAATATAAATATAATATAAAGCTTTTTATGTTCAGTTTCTCATACTTTCTCATATATATATATATATATATATATATAATATATATATATATATATATATATATATATATATATATATATATATATATATATATATATATATATATATATATATATATATATATATATATATATATATATATATATATATATATATATATAAGTTCACCACACACACGGGCAGAGTCTGTTTCATTTATTCCTATTATTTATTCTACCTTCCCACATATTCTCTTACCTTTAGTTTGTATATAATTTACCCTACCGTCTCTTATATATAAATTAATACTTTTCCTTTCAGAGGCAAGATCTTGTAGCGGTAATTGGACAGATTCTTAGACCGTCAACTGATCAGTTGATAATAAAAGTTAATTTAGATGAAATGGACAACTTTGTATTTGCCTGTGGTACTAAAAAGGCTGCGGGAAAGTTGGCAAAGGAGATGACTGATATTGTAAGTTGAAAGTAAAATTTATCTTATTATTATTGCTGTTTTTTTTTTTTTTTATGGAACAAACTAGCTCTTTTATTCTACAGAAATTGTCTGAGTAAAAATACCACAGAAGATCTTCTCAAAACTATTTTACCTTAAATAATTCTAATTCGTTTTAGATGAGAATATTAAATATTTTGAAAATATTCTTAAAAAATATATTGTTTTAAATGCATGAAGAAATAAATTTTTATATTTTAACATCAAGATAGGATGAATTCAAAGTTTATTGAAGTTTGCCAATAGGAGACCCAACTTCAAAGTCTTAAACAGGGATGTGAGGTTAGAATTAGAGATAGAAGTTGGAATATCATATCATAAAGCTTGAGTATCCCACTTTATAAACTTATTTAAAAAAAAAAAAAAAAAACTTCCAACATTATAAAAGGAATATTAAATATATGTATAGTAATTTTCCAAGAAATTATGGAGTTAAAAGAAAATGTGGAACAGAACGAAGAAACAAAAAGAGAATTACATAAGTATTATGCAGTAAATTATTATATTACATATTAATTAATTTTTTTACTTCAAGGTTCGCAGTGAATATTTCAATTTTATTTGTTATTAACCAGTTTGCTCCATTTTATATATATATATATATATATATATATATATATATATATATATATATATATATATATATATATATATATATATATATATATATATATATATATATATATATATATATATATATATATATATATATATATATCAGACTACTTATTGTCCTGAAAAGAAATCCGGAGATAAATTCGGATTAGGTGCTCAATTTGTGGTTCATAGTGAACTATCTGAAGTTGCTGCTGCGATCCTCAGGGATCACAAAGTAATGGCTGTGATAAACAAAAATCCAGAGTTGTTTGAGTTCTTTCATTTCTCTGATCAGTATTCTGGTCCTAAGCAGCAAGAGTAAGAAAGTTTTCTTTACTTTTTTTTTATTTTTTTTTGTTTCGGCGTTTTTGGATGTGATTTCTCAGTATAAATAACTAATAATTTTTTTGGAATCATTGAAATAAATGATGAATGTATTTAAATGTATTGAATTTGTTGTCCTCCCGCCCCTCTTATGCTAAAAATAGTCTCACTTTGCCCTAGCTTATCCGAATTAATTTATTGTGGCCGTCATTAAAGCAAATAAATCCCTCAGTTCATAGTTTTATTAATATAAAATATAATTAAATTAATATTATAAAATATGAATTTGGAAAACGTTGTTAGCGAAAGTTTCAAATTTCGTTTTTAATTTAGTATTGTTGTTTGAGTAAATGAAGAAATATATTTCTGTTTTATGCTGCAGGGGAAGTGAAGGCAGGTGAGCTTTCCTTTTCAATTGGATAATTAGTATTAACTATATAGACATAATTAATGTTTTATACCTTTTTTTTTTTTTTGCGATGACTTTCATATTAATATATGTAACAGTTTTATACCGTCAATGATAAGTCTCTAATAGATACTTTTAAGTTTTAAGCCTGAAATGATTAACCTCATATTGATATAAGTAAGAGTTTTTATCTTCAGTGATAAGTCACAAGTAGGTATAGTTAACTGTTTTACACTTGAAGTAGACGAATCACTGATAATATTTAATAGTTTATCTCATTTGTGATGAGTCTTAGGGAATTATAAAGTATTTTTAAAACTTTGTGATGATTCTCATACCTCTTTGACCAAATATTTTTCACTTTTTAATACTTTGTTTTTCAGTATTACTAAAGTATTTAAAAAAAATTTACCTATATTTGACTTTTTAGGTCATTAAATTTAATGAGAGAATTCGGTTGCTTATTTTAGATAAAGAGCTTAAGTAATATTTGATATTATTATTATTATTATTATTATTATTATTATTATTATTATTATTATTATTAGGGAAGCTCAACCAACTAAACTACCTCAAGTAAAAAGTACTCTAGTCTTTGGTTATAATTTCCCGAAAGATTCTTTGGTCTCCGATTCTTTGGAGTCTATGAAGCCTCTTATGCAGTTGACTTTGTATCTAATTGATAAGCTATCTCACTTGCGGCTGTCCAAAGATGTAAGTATTTTATTTTATGAGAATTCATTTGAACTTGTTAACTGCAAACTCAATGATAATTTCTTTCAGTTTTTTTCTTTGGTTTAAAGTTTTGTAATATATATATATATATATATATATATATATATATATATATATATATATATATATATATATATATATATATATATATATATATATATATATATATATATATATATATATATATATATATATATAATATATAGGCAAAGTCGAAAGCAGAGAAAAATCGTTCAAAAGTTGAAGAAGCCTTCTTAAAGGCCACTCATGCTGCCAGGGCTGAAATGGCTCAGTCTCTTCGTGAAGAGAAGAAGAGGAAAGAGAGGGAAAGAATCATGAGCGTAAGTAGTAGCATAATGTATTTATATATATTTTTTTTAAGTACTATGCAAGGGGATATGCTATATTTAGATCAGGCATAACTTCAATGATTGAAGGCATCATCTTTTGTTTTCCCTGAATTATATTCTTCTGCACTCTCTGTATTTCACAATGGTTTTCCTAATGTTTGCTGTGTGGAAATTACACCTTACTTATTCATCCTTTGTTAAATGATATTAATCTGATAAGCAACTATCCTATATCTATTAGTTTAAGAAATAGTTGACACTATTGACTCAAGGAATCTCT
This sequence comes from Armadillidium nasatum, assembly GCA_009176605.1. Classification (NCBI taxonomy): domain Eukaryota; kingdom Metazoa; phylum Arthropoda; class Malacostraca; order Isopoda; family Armadillidiidae; genus Armadillidium; species Armadillidium nasatum. Next base: position 104,391 of record SEYY01000806.1, read on the forward strand.
TTTTATGAGGAAGAAGCTGATTATTTTATCATCATACGTGTTTGCAGTATAGAGCTAAGGTGGGTTCCCTAAGGCTGTCTAGAATACTTAATTTTCGAATTGAGTTGCTTCATGTTCATGACAGAAAATTTTGTCAATCCAATGGGGAGCTTACAGTACCTGTTTTCTTTTTGAATCTGTGTCTACACTCATTGATAACTTCTCCGGTAATCTCACTCATCCAAGTGACCAAATGAAACTTTCTTATGTTAACCTAAAGAAAAACAACTTATTATTCCTCTCTTGGAGCTCCTTACAGTAAACTTCAAATAAGCTTTCCATTGTTTATTCGAATTTTTTTTTCTACATCTCTAAATACTCTTTCAGAACTTGGTAGAATTTTCAATGCAGAAAGTTTGGATGAGGGATAGTGATGATGTTACGACACCAATGAAAAATAAATATAATGTACTTTAAACTCGTAGGGATTAACTAAGTTCATAAAAAGAAGCATATATATATATATATATATATATATATATATATATATATATATATATATATATATATATATATATATATATATATATATTATATATATATATATATATATATATATATATATATATATATATATATATATATATATATATATATATATATATATATATATATATATATATATATATATATATATATATATATATATATATATATATATATATATATATATATATATATATATATGGACCGACCGGGGCCGGGGTTCTGGCCGGGGTTACCTAAAAGTTGTAAAGAGGTCAAAACCACTTAAATTTTAGGTTAAAAAAAATTATATATTGATTTAATTGAGGTTTATTTAATTATAAGAAAGGCGTAGAATAGCCAACATTCACTTAAATTAATGATTATATGCATTTTCTCTGAAAAATTTTCAGAAAATTACAGATTTTGTATAATAAAAAGTACAAAATTTAAAAAAAAAAATTTTTTTTGATTCATAATAGTGATTCAACAGCTTTACCTATAAGACCCTAAAGTAAAGTTTGAAAAAATGTAAGATATAAAATTATCAATTTAACCCGTGTATTTATACATAGTTATTTTATTGCTATGTATAAAATTTGTATCAATTAGCTATATTATTTCAAAAATTATTATTTTGTTTATACTTTCAATCAATATGGTTAAAAGATCAGCTTCAGCAGTATGGAAGTACTTTACAATGTTTCAGGATAGGCTCGAAATAACTAAATGTAACATCTGCAGTCAAAGAATTAGAAGAGGATCTCCGGGTGCCACAAGTAAAAAATTTTCAACCAAATCTTTATGGGGGCATTTAAAATCAAAACACAAAAATGAACATTCACTAGCAGAAAAGGAACGGTCAAAAGAAACAGAAAAAAAGAAAATTTTAAAAAAGCAAGAAGAAAAATCTAAATTTTCTTATATTTTGTTTGAAATTTTTTTTTTATTATTTGACTGATTAAGCTGAAATTTTCAGGGGATATGCATTTTTTCCAGAAGTTCTGAGTTGATTTCGAGCATTTTCCTGAGTCTATAACGGTTTGAAAGTTATTTGGACCCAAAGTTTTAAAAAAATGAATAGCGGGGTCAAACCACTAGTTCACATGAGCTGAAAATTTAACTGAATAATTTTAGCCCCAATTTCTGGCATTGGTGAGAACATATTTTTGATATCACATCTAGAAAAAAAGTTATAAGCACTTGAAATATTTTTTAAAAAAATTATTTAAAAAACACGCTACCTATTAATTTCTTTATTTTTGGATATTGTTTAGAGGAGGGACAGGGCTACAATTTTTATTTAGTGCATTATTAAATGCTTTTTGTTTGAAGCTAGATATAGCCTCTCAAACTTAGGAAATTTTTGAAATTTGGTCAAAAATGGACCTTTTTTGAGAGTCTATATCTCGAAACCAATTAATCGCATCGAATAAAGTTTAGAGAATAATCTGTAGCCCCATCCCTCCTCTATGCACACCACTAAAAATAAAGAATGTTATAGTTGTAGTTTTGTTTTAAATTTTTTTTTAACCGAAAAGGTGGATTTAAAAAAAAAAAAAAAAATTGATAGTTGTTCAGTTTTTGGTTTAACATTTTTTCTATAACTCTGGGAACAAATGTCTGTTACAAGTTTTTGTTGCCAGTAGAATTAATAATATATAATCCAAATTTCAGGTCATTCCGAAAAGTGGTTTGGCCCCGCCATTCATTTGAAAAGGGTCAAATTTCCCCCCCCCCAAAAAAAAAAAAAAAAAAAAACTTTTTAGCAGTTATAGACTCAGAAAAACGCTAGAAATGGACTTTTTTTTCACTGGGAAAAAGCTATATACACAGAAAATTTCAGGAGAATCGGCTGAAAATTAAAAAAAAAAAAAATTTGAAATTGGATTGTCCCCTCAAGTATAATTTGCAATTTTAACTCCGGCAGGCAAACCCCGGTTTTCCCTGATTTTTAGCCGGGGCCGGGCCGGTTCCAATATATATATATATATATATATATATATATATATATATATATATATATATATATATATATATATATATATATATATATATATATATATATATATATATATATATATATATATATATATATATATATAATATCCCCCTCATGAAGAAACTTTCATCAAGGAGAGAAGGTTTAAGACACATGGGTGTCTGCTGAGGGCTTCCTTTCATAGATTTGGCAAAAGACCTCTCCCATCCTGCTTTTGTTGTTGTTTATATACCCCTCTTAAATGGACATAAATTTGTGGGTTTCAAAGCCATCTCCATATTCAGATACAAATGTTTCCTTCAACTTATTATTCCTCTCCAAAAACACCTTACACACATTTTGTCCGAATTTTGTTACTTTGCAAGTGACAAAGTTTTTCTTTCCTTGAACTAAATTACACATCCTTCTTGAAACGGGTTTTTGTCTTTTTTTTATTTTATTTTTTATTTTTATTATTATTATTATTATTATACATTTCTTGTCATAGTGGCAGTCCCGGTGGACCCACTCAAAAAAGTTATTATTGTTATTATTGTAGTTGCAGTGATTTTCGAAAAAGTATAATAGTGTTTTATTGTATCTTCATTGGTTGATGTTCATCATTCTCAAATACTTTTATTTTAGTTGGACGACCCCGAAAAGCAACGTAAGTGGGAAGAGAAGGAACAAAAGCGTCAAATGAAAAGAAGAGCCCCTAAAATGAAAACACTTAAAATTAAACCCATGTAATAATAATAATAATAATGGTTGAGTTTTATAGATGTACATTTCTCCCTTTTTAAAGGAAACTTTTTAAAAATAATAATACTTAAATTACTTTATATATATATAAATATGTTATATAGATCTTATAGATTTTGTTTCTTATAAGTAGTACAGTCTCGCTTATCACCTCTGGATTAAGACCCAAGGGTCACTTCCCTTCCTAAAGTTAGTATAATATATATATATATATATATATATATATATATATATATATATATATATATATATATATATATATATATATATATATATATATATATATATATATATATATATATATATATATATATATATATATATATATATATATATATATATATATATATATATACTTGAATTTTCAATTTATTTTCATAATATAAAAGTTTTATTTCTGTTCTTTTGTTATTTAATTGTAAGTAGACTATAATTATTATTTGTATTTTGGAAACTTAATTAAATCCTTTATTCAAATGCCAATTAAGTCGAGGCCAACTTCCTCTTTGAAAAATAATTTCAGTGCTTTTGAATTTTTGATTAAAAGTGTTTGTCTTTTATCTTTTGTTATAAATGCGCACACCACTCTGTATAATATATATATATATATATATATATATATATATATATATATATATATATATATATATATATATATATATATATATATATATATATATATATATATATATATATATATATATATATATATATATATATATATATATATATATATATATATATATATATATATATATATATATATATATATATATATATATATATATATATATATATATATATATATATATATATATATATATATATATATATATATATATGCAGCGATGGTGAACCTTTAATAGTTGTTTGGTCACTTTTAATACATCTAAAAATTTCAGAAACATAAATGAGTCACACATCCTTACCAATATATTTTTAATGAGACTTTTTGCTACTTTTTATCAGCCAAGGCTTTAATTCGAGGTTCGTATTTTGTTGTTTTAATCTTAGCGCAAGCAACACTCGTATCCATACCAAGGCGATTCTTTCCTGTTGGTTGATTTTATATAGTTCATGGATGGATGGGTTATAAGTTACACATGCACTAAAATTATCACAAAGAAACGAGAAGACATTAACACTTAACTATTTCAGAAATGTTTCGCTATTATTTAATTTTTATAACAGTTTATAGCCGCAATTGAACAAAACATTATGAAACTAGCTGAGGAACGGACGGAAGAGTTTGAAAGATCGTCATACGTTTGGCAGTGTTACATAACTTCTGAGAAGTCTCATTTTTTTTAAAGAAATCAATTTCCTGAGTTTCCTCGTCGTCTCGTGGGTCACTAAAAAGTTGGTGGTAGCTCAGTTCATGACCCGCGAGTTACTGGTTCGCCATCA
>SEYY01000806.1:114044-124044 GCA_009176605.1 Armadillidium nasatum
ATATATATATATATATATATATAATATATATATATATATATATATATATATATATATATATATATATATATATATATATATATATGTGTGTGTGTGTGTGATAAATTAGAATAAGCATCAAAAATGAAAGAATCAGTAAATTTTATGTAATTGTGTAATTTAAGAATAAATCAGGAAAAAAAAAAACTATTTAATAATAATAATAAACATTCTAAGAGTCCGATTCCAGGGAAATGCTCCATATCTTTGATTACTAGGAAATGCCCAATACTTCCAATTCCTGGAAAAATGCCGAATTCTAACCATTCGTGGAAAATTTCCAGCATTTCCAATTACTGGAGAATGTTTCATTATTTCCGTTCCAAGCACAATATTTCCATCCCCTACAAAATTCTCGATTCTACCCATTCCAAGGAAAAATACGATTCTTACGATTTCATGAATATATCACACTACCTATTTTATTCATGTTCATAATAACATTGAACCAATACAAAAAAAAAATATCCTTTTATTTGTTGGTTGAGCGTATCACAAACCAAAAGAGGCAACAAAGGCAATAAAAAAAAATGAAAAAGTAAAATATAAAACTTACTTTTTCTTGATCAATTGTAAGTATTTCATCTCTTCTTGTTCATACTTCATGAGAATGGCACGACATTCTGTCAAACTTAGGTTAAGAAATTGAGCAACCTGAAAAGGAAGTATTTTTTTTCCTTTTTACCGTAAACTACTTAACAATTATTATTATTATTATTTCAGGTGATACAAAGATCAATTATTTAAGAATATCAACCAGTTAGGAAATGAGAGAAGAAAAGACTTATCAATGAAATTTTACATAAGCAAACTAATGATGTTATGATATTCAAAGGGAATACAGTTATTTAATATCAGGACTAGAGCAAACTATAAATCAGTTAAAAAGGTAATTAAATTGAGCATTTAAAAAACAAATAAGTTATTATGGTCCAAACATTGCCAGATACCTAGGCTCAAATCTTGGTTGTGTTAAAGGAGTTGAACAAAATTTAGTTCAAAAATTTTAAGTTATTTTGAAAGGGAGAGAAATCATATATTTACAAACCAACTAACAGAGTGAATGAAAACAAAATAGCTAAACAATGAAACACCACAAATAAAAGAAATGAACAAGAAAGAAAATATGAAAAATATTTAAAAGCTAAAAACAATAATGTCAAATACATTCATAAATAAAAAAATATAGGGTAATATGTAAACTTATATATATATTTTCAATATGCAAATAAGGTATATATATATATATATATATATAATATATATATATATATATATATATATATATATATATATATATATATATATATATATATATATATATATATAATATATATATATATAATATATATAATTTAATAAAAATAAAAAAAAATCCTAAATACCAAAATTTTAAAGAATTCAGAATCTAATTTTAAAATTATGGATTTAAATACCTCATGAGAAATCTCTCGAGTTCTTTGGGCATCCATGATGAAAACTTTGGACACATCCTCGTGTGGCCCGAGCATTACTCTCGTTACTAAGGGTGATTCGTCCTCACGAATACGTTTCAATTCTATTTTATATATATATATATATATATATATATATATATATATATATATATATATATATATATATATATATATATATATATATATATATATATATATATATATATATATATATATATATATATATATATATATATATATCATACAACTTCATACTTTAAAACAATAAAACTAACCTCCAGTATCCTTAACAACAAACAATGCAAAATTGGATGCAGACATCTCTACTTTGTACTTATCCAAAACAATGTTGAGAACTTCTTCAGCTGTTGTTTTAGATGTTATCCATATACTACACGGAGAACCATAAGGTGGAGTGAAAGAACTAGTTTCTCTCAAATAAAAATGACCGTTAATGGAGCAGCGTCTCTCTACAGAAACAAAAATTGATCTAATGAACACCTTTACTATATATATATATATATATATATATATATATATATATATATATATATATATATATATATATATATATATATATATATATATATATATATATATATATATATATATATATATATATATATATATATATATATATATATATATATATATACCTTTAGCCTAGCTTTCTCCATTCTTCTTCCTGATCTTCTTCTAATAGCAGTGGAACCACTTCTGTTTGAGGTTTTCTCTATTTTATCATTATTGTCATTACTATTTACATTATTAGAAGATACTTCTGCAGGAAAAGTACTGATTGTCTCTTCGCTATTTTCAAACTTGCTACGATGACTACTAATACTTATATTATTGCCCTCGCGGTCTGATGCTGGATGGAACATAAAGGAATTTGAATGATAATTGTTTCCATTAATATGAGGTCTTCCCATTTTAACTTCTGATTCTGAAGCATTCTGGTAACTCATCTTGGTCTCAGGGTTTGAATTCTGTCTATTTAAGTCCATATTTGCGGAATTTTCACGCCAGTGAAGATGACTCTGTAGAAAAATGTTAAGTTATATTACTAGAAAAATGTTAAGTTATATTACAAAACACAAATTTCACAGATTAGTGAATTAATATACTATTATGTATTTGCAAACTTAATAAATGGCCATATTTAGATTTTCTGAAACTTGTAACAACTTAGTTAAGGGAAAATAAAATTAGAAAAAGTGGTAAACTAAAAACAAAAATATTTTCTTCAAATTTTAGCTTAATTTTGTTCAGTAATAAAGGAAACTTTACCAAAACAATATTAAGATATACTAATAATAATAATACTAGTAATAATAATAATAATAATAATAATAATAATAATAATAATCATTTTACTTCTAAGATGCTTTGAATCATTATATCGAAATACAATCTTTCAAAAGCATAAAAAAAAGTACACGCAAAATCAATCAATTTACTAACTACAATAATTAGAATCTTTTTACCTATTCCCCTATTTAATAAACCTATTTTCATATATAAAATAACAAATACATAAGACCTTAATAATAAAAGCCAAGAATGAGTAACACTGCAACTATATATATATATATATATATATATATATATATATATATATATATATATATATATATATATATATATATATATATATATATATATATATATATATATATATATATATATATATATATATATATATATATATATATATATCTATATATATCACCTCTGGTGGGCAAAGGCTAGAGGCCTACTAAAGTGCCCCCAGAGTTAGTAGGAAAGACGGAAGCCTGGTCATATTAAAGGCCGACGTGACCCGATACACGACGTTTGAAAGTGTGTAAGTCATAGGAAGTTGGTAAAATAGAAGAAGGGAGTATGTTTCAGACTTTACCAGTAGAGTACATGTAAGACAGAGCATAGCGGTTAAGTCTGGGGTCAGAGAGTTGGACAGAGAAAGAATGAGACTGTGTAGAAAGTCGAGTCGCACGAGCCCTTCTCAGTGGAGGAGGTATGCGACGAGAGAGTTCATAAGAGCAGTGTCCATTGTAATAGCGATAGTATAGAGAGAGTGACGCAACAATTCGACGGGCAGAAAGACATTGGAGAGAATCAGTGAGAGCAGGAGAGTTGATAAGACGAAAAGCCCTAGACTCCACCTTTTCCAGGAGAGCTGTGTGAGTGAAACCACCACAGATGTGACGCATACTCCATACAGGGGCGAACAACACCCCTATACAGAGCAAGCAACTGGGGTGGAGTGAAGAAATACACTTAAATATATATATATATATATATATATATATATATATATATATATATATATATATATATATATATATATATATATATATATATATATATATATATATATATATATATATATATATATATATATATATATATATATATAGACAGTAAAACACCCCACAGGATATAAAAGCAAAAATTAAAATTGGAGCAAGGCTTTCGAAGGGATAGCCACCCTTCCTCTTTCAGGCTCTAGTTTATTGAATAAACTAGAGCCTGAAAGAGGAAGGGTGGCTATCCCTTCGAAAGCCTTGCTCCAATTTTAATTTTTGCTTTTATTTCCTGTGGGGTGTTTTACTGTCTAAAATTTTACACGGTTATAGTGTTTTATATATATATATATATATATATATATATATATATATATATATATATATATATATATTATATATATATATATATATATATATATATATATATATATATATATATAATAGGGGTACGTTACATTATCATCATCATCGCTATCTGAACCAAATGATGGGTGAGACTTGCTCTCTGCACAGCTTTTCCTTCGTGTGGCGATCATTCGGCTATCGTCCTCTTCTTTCAGATGTATTATGTTTTTCACACCCCAATAAATTCTTAGAACACCCTCTAAAACTAAACGGCCATTCGCCTAATAATAATAATAATATTTCTAATTAAAAGGCTACAGTGAAAAAAGTTTTAAAATATAACTTAAAATTATAAAAATAAAGAAAAACAGATCATCAATTTTTTGCTTGTCTTTATCCCCACAAAACTGAGTTTTATATATATATATATATATATATATATATATATATATATATATATATATATATATATATATATATATATATATATATATTATATATATATATATATATATATTTAAATTAATTAATTAATCTTATCTACAAGGAAGAAAAATTTTCAATTAGTGAGGTTTAACGTGTATTATATTTTGTATACTGAGTTACAAAAAATTTTTAATTTTCTCTATACAAAACTGAGTATATAAATATACATTTAATACTAAATGAAACATTCTTTATTGAAGCCTTACATCATTATTACTTTAAACAATGAATACAAATTAATGACAAATGTAATTAAAAAATTAGTTAAAAGAAAAATATTTACCTCCCTTGACTTCAATTCTCCAGGCTTTCCTTCATAAAAATTATTGTACAATTTCAGTTGGGACTCTAAGTGTGATCTGGGAGAAGAAAAGTTAAAAAGTTTATTTCATTAGAATAATAATAATAAAAGTTATTTTATGTTAAACAACAGCTAATAACAATAATAATAATAATGATAGAAAAAAAAAGACCCCATAAATAAATACTATTAATAATGTTCTTTATTAAAATATAAATAAATACTCTTAAAGCAATTTATTAAACCTTTTAAACATAAGATTCCAAAAAGGAAAGTATTAATAAAATTTTATTTTATTTAAAAAAATAACAACTATTTAATTTATATTTTTGAGTAGAAAGAAAAAAATAAAATAAAATATAAAATGAATGTTAGTTTTACTTTAAAATTATTAAAAGATAAATCTTCTCCATTTCATTTTACTTGCCTTTTAACCTGACCATCTCTATTCTCAACTTTCCCAAATGACGTATGGCACTCATTTCTTGTACCATGTCCAAACAGTTGTGGACCAAATAATGCACCATAGCAAGGATGATGACAATATGGCACTCCTTTGTGCTGTAAAAATAAAAATATATAAATCGTCTAAATAAGTAAAAGATCATAATAAAAAAAAGGAAAATATAGTATGATTTTTTTCTCTATATTAATCATAGCATTGGTTTGTGGGGTCAGTGTTTGCGAGTTCCCAAACTATTGATTGCTCTATTAAAATTTCTGAAAATGAAATAACATGCCAATTATCATTTATCAGATATCAAAACATGTTGCATAATTAGTCAAAAAGGTTTTATAACAGGTATGGATCGACCGGGGCCCCAGCCCGGCTAAAAATCACGAGAAAACCGAGGTTTGCCTGTCAGGGTTAAAATGACAAATTATACTTATTAATGGTGGATTAAATCAAACAAAATATAAAAAATTTTAAGATTTTTCTTCTTGTTTTTTCAATATTTTGTTTTTCTTTTGTTTCTTTTGGCAGTTCCTCTTCTGCTGGTGAATGTTCATCTTTGCGTTTTGATTTTAGATGCTCCTATAAAGATTGTTGAAATTTTTTTACTTGGAGCACCAGGAGGTCCTCTTCTAATTTCCTAGCTGCAGATATTACATTTAGCTATTTCGAGCCTATCATGAAACATTGTAAAGTACTCCCATACTGCTGAAGCTGATCTTTTAACCATAGTGACTGAAAGTATAAACAAAATAATTTTGAAATAATGTTAAATAATACAAGTTTGATACACAGCAATAAAATAGTAATGATATGTATAAATACAGGTTATATTGATAATTTTATATCTTACATTTTTTCAAACTTTAACTTAGAGTCTTAACTAAGAAAACCTGTTGGATCACTGTTGTGAATCAGAAAAAAAAATTCAGAAATTTTAGTACTTTTTTAAAACTTTTATTATACAAAATCTGTAATTTTCTGAAAATTTTTCAGAGAAAATGCATATAATCATTGATTTAATTGAATGTTGACTATTCTATTCCTTCCTTATAATTAAATAAATCTCAATTAAATTAATATCTAATTTTCTTAACCTAAAATTTCAGTGCTTTTAACCTCTTTACAAATTTTAGGCAACCCCAGCTCCATCCCCAGCCCTGGCAAAATTCCAGTACTAGTCAGTCCCTAATAACAGGTAAAACAAATGGTATAAGGCATGATTCCTTGGCATATTTCTTCAAATTTCAATTGACATTTCTTATATTGTTTAGTGTCAAGAATATTTCTTTTCCCAAAACAAATGGGTTTATTTTTTATCATTTCTATTAATTGTTCTCAAAATAATGAATAAAACTCATTTAAATCTTAATGAATAAAGGAGAAAACAATGCTGCACGAATTACAAAGACAAAATTACACTTATTATAGTAGCTCAAGGTATATACAAATATCATCCCAAGAATATAATACAGTATTTAACAATATTTATAGATGGGAATTTAACCACTAAAAATACAGGAAAATCACCTCTGCATGTTGACCTGGATTGAGCCTTTTACCACATTCTTCACAGCGAAGGCAATTAGGATGCCAATCAAATCCAAGAGACTGTTTTCTTTCAGCTGATTTGGAGAAAAATAAAATTTTAACAATAATAATAATAATTAAAAATAAGCATAGACAGTATTTAAATAAACTCAAGATCCTCTACTCCAGTATATTAGGTTGCTAGATTGATTCAATTTATCTGTTTAGCTACTTTCAGTAATCAATAATCAGTGATTGATCTAATTTATCTACTTTTCATATCTTAAATGAAAATATTTGGGATTAATTAAAAATAAAATTAAAAAAATAAAAAAAAAAAAAAAAAAAAAAAAAAAAAAAAAAAAAAAAAAAAAAAAAAAAAAAAAAAAAAAAAAAGATTTGATTACGAAAATAAAAATAATTTTTGAACAGTAGAGAATAAATAAATTTGATTTTTTAAAAATTTCAAATATATTATTTGGCATTTTATTGCTAAGGTGAGTAGGAACTGACCGGGTTTCCAGAGTTGCCTAAAATTTGTAAAGAGGTCAAAAGCACTGAAATTTTAGGCTAAGAAAAGTAGATATATTTTTAATTGAGATAATTTAATTGTAAGAAAGGAGTAGAATAGCCAATGTTCATTTAATTAATGATTATATGCAGTTTTTCAGAAAATCACAGATTTTGTATGATAAAAGTTAAATTCTAATACTGAGGATGATATGGAAATATGTTCATTGCAGTCTACTGAGGTAAATATAATAGTTAATAGTAATAGTTTTATCATTAAAATTTTTCAGAAACCTAAATTTTCTGGATTCTCATCTTTGTGGGATGTTGTCCTTGGGGACTCCGATGATTCAGAAGCCAGTACAGGACTATATCTGAATTTAACAGAGTTTGCTCTGACTGAGTTGAATAAATATATGAAAATGAAGAAAATTAATATCAATGATGACTATTGCCTTCTGGAAGGCAAACAAAAATTATCTCCCCAAACTACCAAAAGTATATTTGTGTCCATCCAGCAAACTCCAGCATCAATTCAAAAAGATAGAATCAAAATATTGCCAAAGAATGTAGAAATGCTACTGTTTTTAAAATACAATCTCAGATCAGTAACATAATTCAACGTCACTGCCCTTTGTTTCTGAACTTTTTAATCCCCCAAATTCAAAAACTTATGATGTAAATGTTCAAGAAGTTTCTGATAGTGAATAGTGCTTTAAGTGAATGAATTGTTTGTTTCCTCTTTTTATGTTGCATTCATTTTGCCCCACCCAATATGTAATGAAGGAATAATGGAATTAAAATCTTAATTTTCTTCTATTTTGTTTGATTTAATCCACCATTAATAAGTATAATTTGCAATTAACCTCAGCAGGTAAACCCCAGGTTTTCCCTGGAGCTAGTAAAAATGGCTAAGGTTGGCTAAGGCCCTGGTCAGTCCATAAAGGTGAGTCACATTTTATTTTTACTCTGCTGAAACTGAAGACAATATATAATAAAATGCATTAAATAAGTGTATTGAACTTCTGAAGACCACATTTATTAAAAATATACTAATCACCTTTAAAAAATTTAATATAAAAAGACATTAGTTAATACAAAGGCTACCATTTTGAAATTTGATATATTGATAAATCTAATATATTGACATCAAAATTGACATTAGATAAATACACAAAGATTTATATATGGGGGCTCTGCCCCATATAATTTTAACCCATAAGAGGTTGAGTTTATTTTTTCCCTATGTAATGATTTTGCTGATAGCTACATCATTCAAATGATATATCAATATTCAAAATGGCAGTTTCTATATATAATAATAGCTGTGTCTTCTATAATATTCAAATTTTTGGTACAATAAATTTATTTTACAAAAGTGGTCTTCCATGGTTTATTAGGCTTTATTTAATACATATAAATATTTTGTCCTTATAGTTTAAATAGAGTAGAAATAAAATTATATGTATTTGTAAAAACTTCTTTTAATTATCATGTTAAAATAATATTATAACTGAAAGTGAAATACAGAAAACTTTTGATACTTTTACAAAACTGTTAATTAATAAGGATATAAAAATAGAATATTTAATTTTCTTATAATATTTTTCAAAATAATTAATAAATAAATAAATAAATAAATATAATATATATATATATATATATATATATATATATATATATATATATATATATATATATATATATATATATATATATATATATATATATATATATATAAAGAAAAAAACAAAGACATTTGGCATTATAACATTCTTGGAATAGAGAATTTTCAGTCAAACTTAAGGCCCATCATCAATATATTATACGAAAAATAAATTAACATATATTAAATATAAATTACATTTCAGCTTATACTACAAAATTGCCCAAAAATATGTGTAGGCTATATTGATATATTGGTATTTTGATAAGTCAAATATTTAGATTTCTCATTTTCTTATATTAGATTACATTTAAATCAATTTTTAATAGTAAACTGCTGAGGATATATTAATTTAATATACATAATCTATATAAGCCTATTTTTTTTTTCTTTTAATTTCAATTTTTAAATTTTTATGATTCACCAAAATTTTAATACAAATTTTATACTTTAAGTATATAATTCAATATGATTGAAACATTTTATTAAAGTCACTTTACACATTTATAAGTTATTTTAATTTAGGTAAACCGAGTTTTTCACCTTATTAAAAACTAACTCTGTACATATGCCTATATATGAGAAGTTGGCTTGAAATAATTCATAGATATTAAATAACTTGTCACCTTATCAGAAAATTTTTGCACATTTTACCTTCAATAATTCATTATAACACAATTTATACTATGAATTTCATAAATATCCATTTAAATACACACCCTTTTTACTAGGCTATCTTTAAGATTGAACCTTCTTACTAGGCTCTACTTGGTTAGGATGTATTAGACTTCTAGCATACACATAGCAAGCATGACAAAATAACAGCTGAGACAGTTAACCTAGACTATTTCCTAACATTTTATATACCATAGCGCCTTAGGACATAGCCCAATAATTACAGCT
>SEYY01000806.1:149044-151544 GCA_009176605.1 Armadillidium nasatum
TTTTAATATAACAGTTAATTTGAGACGATCCACCTTGTGATGTTTGTTAAAGTACTTTCGAATTTTTTGGAGAGTGTTTCGGATTTTTGTCATTGATCAACGAACAAGAGAGAGATAAGGAATTATGTAAGTTTATTAAGTCGTTAGTATACATTAAAAATAAATGTGGGAAAAGTATGGAGCCCTATGGAATATCAATTTTTACTTGTTGTGTATTAGAAAGTATATCACCCAACTTTCTATATTGTTTTCTTCATTTGAGGTAAGTTTCAATCCACTGTAAGTCTAAACTCTCGAAACCCAGTCTAATAATAATAATAATAATAATAATAATAATAATAATAATAATAATAATAATAATAATAATAATAATAATAATAATAATATATAATATATAATAATAATAATAATAATAATAATAATAATAATAATAATAATAATATAATAATAATAATAATAATAATAATAATAATAATAATAATAATAATAATAATAATAATAATAATAATAATAATAATAATAATAATAATAATAATAATATATAATAATAATAATAATAATAATAATAATAATAATAATAATAATAATAATAATAATAATAATAAATGGAAACTCTATTCAACTTTTATTTTAATATAGATTATAATTTCTGGAAAACTGGAAGAGAAATTATATCTTATATAATAATAATAAGAATAAGAATAATAATAATAATAATAATAATAATAATAATAATAATAATAATAATAATAATAATAATAATAATAATAATAATAATAATGATAATAATGAATAAATGCATAATTGTTTCATAGCTAAAAAGAATTTTTAATTTCTTTCATTTACATATTTTTCATTTTTTTCAAAAAAAAAAAAAAAAAAAAAAAAAATTTTGAATAAAAATGTAAAATTTCAATTTATAGTCATTCTTCATTTTTGAATATATTAAAAAGAATCTATTGTTATATTCATTATCAAGTAAAAATATTAAAAAGAAGCATTTAAAAAATTTTTATTTAATTTTATTTTAATATTAATTAATATTTTTTTATTTGTTTCTTATTTATTTAAATAAATTTATGTTATATATTATTCATTATATTTATTTAATAAATATTTCTTTTAGAAATACGAATTAAAAAGTAAAGTAAACGCGTATGGAAATTCTTGCTTTTATAATTTAAATATAAATATAATTTTTATATAATTTACATTTATTTTTAATAATGTAAAGCAAAAGACTTTTCATAGTCTTGACTTTGGATGGAGGAGAAGAGAGGAAAAGAGGGGAGAGGAAAGGAAAGGAGGAGGAGAGGAGAGGAGAGGAGAGGAGAGGAGAGGAGAGGAGAGGAGAGGAGAGGAGAGAGGAGGGGAAAGGAGGGGGAAAGGAGAGGGAGAGGAGTCAATCTCTTTACACTCACTATTTTAAAGAATCACGATTTTGAAAGACTGTACTTTTCCACTAACTCTTTTGAAGGATCACCACTCTGGAAGACTCAACACATTTTCTACTCACTCTTTTGAAGAATCATGACTAGGAAAGATTCATCACTTTTTAATTCACTATTTTGAAGAATCACGACTCTGGAAGACTCAGAACTTTTCTACTCACTTTTTTCAAGAGTCATGATTCCGAAAGAATCACTCATTTTCACACTTTTATCAGGAATCATAAATCTTAGGGAGTAATGATTCATTTTAAAAGTACTCTTTTCATCACTCTCGTATACGAGAAGTTCTTAGAGGTCAACCCTCAAGTGTAACATGTCTTTTGACTTGCTCATCTTCTCTAAATGCAGTTATTTCATCCTAAGCGTAACGTTAATCTCATTTGTGCTCGTAATCATCTGAGAAAGTCTAACACACTTTTATTTTCCCATTTCAAGTCATGTAAAAACTTTAATTGAGGTCCGAACTTGTTTTCCCAAACTTTAGATGTGCCTATATATATATATATATATATATAATATATATATATTATATATATATATATATATATATATATATATATATATATATATATATATATCTCTCTTAGAGAAGGGGAGTCAAGGGCATTTCGTCTCATCAACTCTCCTGCTCTTACTAACTCTCTCAATCTCTTTCTGCCCGTCGAATTGTTGCGTCACTCTCTCTTTATTATCGCTATTACAACAGACACTGCTCTTCTGAACTCTCTCGTTGCATACCTCCTCCATTGAGAAGAGCTCGTGCGACACGTCTTTCTACACATTCTCATCCTTTCTCTGTCCAACTCTCCGACCCCAGACTTAACCGCTATGCTCAGTCTTACATATACTCTACTGGGAAAGTCTGGAACACACTCCCTTCCTCTGTTTTCCCAACTTCCTTTGACTTGCATACTTTCAAACGCCGTGTGTCTGGACACGTCGGCCACCATCGACCATGATTATAGACCTTTCCCAACTCCGGTGGAATTTGGTAGGCCTCCTGGCCTTTGCCCACCGGAGGAGACATAAATAAATATATATATATATAT
>SEYY01000807.1:30000-32500 GCA_009176605.1 Armadillidium nasatum
TATATATATATATATATATATTTAGATGTCAAATAGAGCAACGAAACACTTGTTGGAGCCATTAAATGAACACCTCTTTTTTTTTCTTCATAAAGTCGATCTCTATATACAGAACTTGTATTTCCTATTTAATTATACTTTACAGTGAACCACATATGATTATTGAAGGATAAGCAATTCCATAGATAGACAGGTAGAAAAACAGGTATTTTAAAAAAAAATATGTAAAATAGATTATTGGATAGATAAATTTATAGACAGATTTTGGACAGATTTTTGAGAAAGATAGAAATAGAGAATTTTTTTTGCAATCTTTCATTAATTTATTTATGTCTATTTTATTATTATTATTATTATTATTATTATTATTATTATTATTATTATTATTATTATTATTATTATTATTATTATTATTATATATTATTATTATTATTATTATTATTATTATATTTATTAGTATTTTAATTATTATTATATTATCATTATTATTTTATTTATTATTATTTTTCTTATTATAATATATTATTGTTATTATTATTATTATTATTATTATTAAAAAAAACTATATAATAAAAATTTTACTTCAAAAGTAGTAGTTTATGTTAGGTTAAAGATTACGCAGTGTTATAAAATTTACTCTATCCAATCTTGTTTTTCAGTTAATTTTAATAATAAATATTTGATTTTATTTTAAATAAAAATTAACATGGGCTCCTACTACAAAAATTTATTCCAAAAAGACATAGTTTCGGTTCTGTTGTTAAAAGAAATTGTAAAATAATTTTCTTGGTATGCATTTTAAATGAAAACAGTTTTATTGAATTGAAATTGAATTATCATTATTATTATTATTATTATTATTATTATTATTATTATTATTATTATTATTATTATTATTATTATTATTATTATTATTATATTATTATTATTATTATTATTATATTATTATTATTATTATTATTATTATTATTATTATTTATTATTATTATTATTATTATTATTATTATTATTATTATTATTATTATTACTATCAACATTTTTATTATTATTATAATCATTATTGTTAATATTATTATTATTATCATTATTATTATTATCATTATTATTATTATTAGCATTATTATTAATAATAATAATGATATTATTATTATTATTATCATTTATTTTTATTATTATTAATATTATTATCATTTGTAAAATTATTATTATTATTATTATTATTATTATTATTATTATTATTATTATTATTATTATTATTACTATAATCATCATCATCATTATCATTACTATCATCTTCAAATTTAATTATTAACCATTTTATTTATTTTATTCATTACCTCAATTTTAAATAACCCATTTTGTTTGTTCCGACAATTGTAAATTTAGTCTCAAGCACTTCTGTTCCAAATCATAAAGTCTTAAAGCGAAATATTAGAAGCAAATTTAAGGGTCTGTGGCACCTTTCTACGACCCAGGATAGTCCTCTGAAAACTCAATAATAATAATAATAATAATAATAATAATAATAATAATAATAATAATAATAATAATAATAATAATAATAATAATTGATGTTTAGAGAAAATTGGAAAAGGTTTCTAAAGCTCATATAAAATTAGAAGATTTAAAAAAATGTAAAATACTATTTAAATTTTTATTAAAATTATATTTTATTTTTATTTTTTTTTTTATTAAATTATATTTTTATTTTTATTATTAATATTATATTTATTATTATTATTATTATTATTATTCGAAATTATATATTATTATTATTATTATTATTATTATTATTATTATTATTATTATTATTATTATTATTATTATTATTATTATTATTATTATTATTATCATTTGTTATCAATATTGCTGTCATAAATTATTATTTTATTATTTATTATTATTACTTATTATATTTATTATTATTATTGTTTTTAATTTTATTATTATTATTATTAGCCTTTCTAAGTTTTTCCTCACGGCGTAGTCCACAGAGTCTTCCTTGGCAATGAGTCAAAGTCTTTTCTCAAATATGTATATATATATATATATATATATATATTATATATATATATATATATATATATATATATATATATATATATATATATATATATATATATATATATATATATATATATATATATATATATATATATATATATATATATATATATATATATATATATATATATATATATATATATATATATATATATATATATATATATATATATATATATATATATATATATATATATATATATATATATATATATATATATCAGAGAATATTTCGTCCAATTTAAAAGAAATGTGAGCAGTGAGAGTGACTTTTGTGACCAACTTATTTTCTTCCAAATTTTCTTCATTGGACGAAATTTTCTACTTCAAATTTTGAAATATTTTTAACAATAATTTTGTATTTAATCGTCAGGGAACTGAAAAAAGAATATTCTCATTTGCTGAAGAACAAAACCAAATCGTCAAATTATGAAAA
>SEYY01000807.1:42500-47500 GCA_009176605.1 Armadillidium nasatum
AGATACAGCCTCTCTAAAAAGGTCCATTTTTTACCAAATTTCAAAAATTCCCAAAGTTTGAGAGACTATATCTCGCTTCAAATAAACAAGATTTAATAATGCACTAAATAAAAGTTGTAGCTTTGTCCTTCCTCTAAACAATATCCAAAAATAAAAAATTAGCAGGTAGCGTCTTTCCTTTTTTTTTAAATAATTGTTTTCCCCCTGTAAGGGTACGTTTTTTACGAATTTTTTTTTCAAGGGAAAATCCAAATGCTTATGTCCTTTTTTTCTAGACATGATATAAAAAATCTGTTCTCACTAATGCAAGAAATTAGGATTAAGATTACTTAGTTAAATTTTCAGCTCATGTGGATCAGTAGTTTTATCCCTCTATTCATTTATTTTTAACTTTAGGTCCAAATAACTTTCAAACCGTTATAGACTCAGAAAAACGTTAGAAATCAACTTAGAACTTCGGGAAAGAGTGCATAGACCCTGAAATTTTTTCGCTCAATCGGCCAAATAATAATAAAAAAATTTTAAGATTGGACCCTCCCTTAATGGCTAAACTCTTACAGGACATTTAATAAACTATTTCTGCTCGATATAAAAAAGGACGTGATATCATAAAGAATAATATTCGCATTCGCATTGGCTTTCTCGAATATTAAAATAAAATATCTGCATTCGTTTCCTGAATACTAAAAGAAAAATATTTGAATGTACCTACATTCGCATTCGCGAATATTAAAAACTGATACTTGGTTCACTCTTATATATATATATATATATATATTATATATATATATATATATATATATATATATATATATATATATATATATATATATATATATATATATATATATATATATATATATATATATATATATATATTATATATATATATATATATATATATATATATATATATATATATATATATATATATATATATATATATATATATATATATATATCAGAATTCCATACGTTCATAGGTTCAAAAGCTTTTACAAAGCAATCTTCTTTGCATACTCGCTGGGGTTCATAAGCCGCACACCAACCATAAACTTGAACATAGCAGGGAACAACAGGGTAAATTAACAGTATACAATCCTCGTCTTCTACGAATCCTGAATAAATAGAAAATACATTATTATTATTATTATTATTATTATTATTATTATTATTATTATTATTATTATTATTATTATTATTATTATTATTATTAGAACAATTATTATTATTAGTAATATTATTATATTAAAATATCATTAATACCATAAACATTTGTTATTTTTTCAGTGTTGTCGGTACTAGGACGATGAGTGCAAGTCTTTTGGTAATTATGTACTTTGGATTGCATTTGTTCTACTTCTTTCGAGTCACATCCATCGCCTTCAGTAGTGGTCCAGGAAAACTGGAAGAGATCGTTATTCGAGTTGGTGTAAATGCATTCCTTCGGACCCGTTTTATCGTATGCATAAGAAGAGTCGTAGTCACCACAGAGTCCTCTTAGCGTTGCAGGTTTTGTATTTATCTGCTTTGAAGGGGCGATGCGTATTTCATTTGGGTAAGGAAAGATGGTCAATCTATCTAAATACCTCACTTTGTAGCCGTCGGGGATTCTGTCCACAATTATAATGATTCGACCAGAAGGATCTTTAACTAACACTTCGTTTTCGTTATCGGCCATTTCTTTTCCGTTTATCTGAATATATATATATATATATATATATATATATATATATATATATATATATATATATATATATATATATATATATATATATATATATATATATATATATATGCGAATATAAAGGAAGGAATGTAACTTACCACAACCTTTCTGTAGTCAACATCAATTTGAATACTTCCATCGGGTAATTTGAGCTGTGCTTGTGGTACTCCATGAGTATCCCAGCGAGCTCTAAGGACAAAATCTGAGGCATTGTGATGGTTTAGTACGAGTGTTGCCCAGCAGGCCCTTTGTACAGTTTTGTATTTTATTCTATCAAATGTTTTGATTGAATCGTTTCTAAAGTAACACATGTTATATGGGTCGATCGATATAAGAAGGGAGTCGTCGGTGATTTTATCGGAAGTTGTTTTCAAACCTGTGGGCCTGACAATTTTTGTTGCGAAGTAAGGTACGTGAATTTCGGAGAAGATGGAGTGTTTTTGTGGCGTTTCGACGGAGAACGAATATTTCTTGCTCCAAACAGGACTGCATTAAAAGTAAATTTGAATGAAATAACAGTTAAGATCTTGAGACAAAAATATTTCTGAAACCGAACTTCTTACCTTTTGGTTTCAATTCTAATTTTATTTGGCTCTCCGGAGAACATGTTGTTATAATATCCGTGGGGGAAGAGAGCTCCTTCAATGAACTGTTGAAGAGAGTAGCTTGCATTCAAGATTGATTTTGGAATTTTATCCTAAAGAATGAATAACGATGTAATGAATTTTTATTTTTATTTATGACATTCGACATTTTTCACGAGAAAACTATGACAATCATAACCACCATTTTTGAAAATAAAATTAACACACATTTTAATCAAAACATAGTATTTACACTTGGCCATTTTCTTTTTGTAAATTCAATAAAGGTTTATATATATATATATATATATATATATATATATATATATATATATATATATATATATATATATATATATATATATATATATATATATATATATATATATATATATATATATATATATATATAGCGTGAATAAAGGTATTTTAGATTCGAAAATCGTTCCACTGTATCTAACCTTTGAAAATTCGATGTCAAGAGTTCCAACATCATAAACAGCGGCTGTTTGGAACTCAACAGGTGGATCTCTATAAAGTTCTTCTAAGACAAGTTTCTCTCTCTCCTCAGAGATTTTAAATGTTCCCTACGAAAAAAGAATTTTTGAGATTAGTTTCTAATTAGTTGCTCAAATTGCCTTTGCAATATGATTATGCTGTCAGTATTCCAGTTACGAGAAAATGAAACTCAGAGAGAGTGCGAATAATAAATTTTCAATTAGATGAAATAAACTTCAATGTATCCTGTGCTGTGGGTATATATATATATATATATATATATATATATATATATATATATATATATATATATATATATATATATATATATATATATATATATATATATATATATATATATATATATATATATATATATATATATATATATATATATATATATATATATATATATATATATATATATATATATATATATATATATATATATATATATATATATATATATGTGTGTGTGTGTGTGTGTGTGTGTGTGTGTTGTCTAAACGGTTAAGAACTAACTAACCCTTGCACGTGCGATGTTTTCAGATTTGCAGCTGTTTCCATAATAGATTTGGGACGACAAATTTTCTTCAGGCTTAGATCGAATGGCAGTCTTAAGAGATTCTAAGTCCTGAATATTTGGAGTATCCAGAAGAGAGTCTGAACACAAAGCTCTTGGACTGTCCAGATGACCTGGAACCTTTGACGCAAGAACTGCTGTAACCATTCTGTACTTCTTATTGCCTGTGGTAGTTTTTAAGAGTCTTAATTCTTCAGCAAATCCTAAGACAATTTCGTACCTTCGGAAATCATTTGAGTTGAAGAAAAGTTGAGCGTTCAAACCATGAATCTTCAGTTCTTAAATAAGAAATTCAGATAATAAATTTCTTTGTTTGGGGAATGGTGCTGCAGCACTTAATTATTATCATTATTTATACCACTTTACAAAAAAAAAAAAAAAAAAAAAAAGATTAAATTTGACTTTATAATTAAAGCTCTTTTGGGCTGAGGAAAAGTAACAAAATTTTCTCCAATAATTTTTAAAAATTACCGATAATTAAGCATATTATTGAAAAGTTCAAAAAATTTCCAAATCGTAAAAGCTTAAAAAATATGTAATACTTATTATTATTATCATTATTGAATCATTCTAACATCTTTAAAAAATCTAAAAAAATTTTAATACCTTTTGAAATTTGTTTCAGTTTTTGAAGACGTTGTTGTGGGTCGTCGTTGACGGAGAAGTCGGGAATTGCAACTTCGTAGTTATTTTGAGATGGTTGGGCTCTAACTACAATAATAATAATAATAATAATAATAATAATAATAATAATAATAATAATAATAATAATAATAATAATAATAATAATAATAATATAATAATTTTTATTCATGAAGAAACAATAAGAAGGTTTTTACCGTATGACAAAGCTAACGTGACATTCCTTGATTCTGAACTACTTGGATCCCAAGAGAGGGAATATTGCCACTGTTTTGTAACAGGAGAGATCAGAAGCTT
Source organism: Armadillidium nasatum (assembly GCA_009176605.1). NCBI lineage: Eukaryota > Metazoa > Arthropoda > Malacostraca > Isopoda > Armadillidiidae > Armadillidium > Armadillidium nasatum. The sequence continues at coordinate 46,834 of SEYY01000807.1, forward strand.
TCCTTGCTGCTCCGGTTTTCTGCCAATTAAATTTCAGTATGTAAGAGAATACATATAAATAAAAGTATATATGAATAGATAAAATGTTTGAATGATTAAGAATGGGACTTGTTACCGTACCTAAGATAATCTAATAAGAATCCTGAAGTAAATGGGTATGGAACGTCCCCGGAGTAATTTACTTCGGAGGCGATGCCAGTGTAGCTCTGTTCGAACTGATTTTGAACCTTTGAAAATAAAAATTAGAAAACAACAGAAATAGAAGAAAAGGAAGACACTTTAACTTTGGCGAATCTAAATGATTTAAATAATATCAACCCTAAATAAGAATTCACTATTTCATAATAAGTCATTAATAAAATGACAAGTTATAAAACTACTTTGAGAAGTGGCGAATTATTTACCTTTAAGAGTGGTTTGCGATTCTTTTCCACTCCAATAACTTTATAATCTTTCATCCAATCATCGGGAGCAATATTTCTCAACATCGTGAAAGGAATATTGTGTTGATGGAAAATTGGGAACTGTTTATAAAATAAAATGACTTCAAACACTGCTTTAGAACTAGATGTTATTTTGATAAATAAGTTCAAGCTTATCATATTTTTGTAAACTAGCTTATTTAATTTTGATATATAGATATATTATGAAGAATTTATCTGACAAC
>SEYY01000807.1:50000-55000 GCA_009176605.1 Armadillidium nasatum
AATACCTTTGATTGAGGGTCGTATCTTGAATAAATTCTGTTGTAGGACAAATGAAGAGAGGGAGAGTAGGGTTTCAAGAGCGGAAGAACAAAAGAAGCGATTCTTGATCTGTAACCAAGATAATAAAGACTTTCTCATTTCATTCTCTTACTTGAATTTTAATATAATAACTTATGCCAATAAGAGTTTATTACTGAAATAAATATAGGTTATTATAAATTTCTTTGTCATTATCCGTATATATTATATATAAAATTTTACAGGGTTTGTATTTTTGGAATTGCCAATTGTGTTAGATAGACATTTAAATTGTGCATTTCATCTTACCGAACTCCATCGTAAAAGAAAAGTAGAATATCGTAAAACAATTTTTAAGTGAACTTTGCACATATCAGAAACTACAGAAATGTATTTGAAACTCTTTTAAACAGGCTATTTAACATTCTGTTGTGACACAGTTAGGTTACAGAAACAACTAATCAAAAGAAAGTAACTTCAAAACGAACACAACAAATGTTATAATAAATAATTGAGAAAATTGCAACATTTCTCAATTGTTAATCAATTTGTTTTGTTCGTTTTGAGGTTACTTTATTTTGATTGATTGCGTCTGTAACCTAGGTGTGTCCCAACAGAATGATTTACAGCCTAATTAAAAGTTTCAAACACGATAAATTTCGAAGGGTTAACTGAAAATTTGTTCTACGATGCGCCCCGAGGAATAAAAACTTAAGGAAATCAGCAGCACTATACAAGTGACACAGTTGACATTGGAACGACTTCTGATTTGTACTAAATATAAATATTTTATTTTAGTTAATTTCTTAGCAAGAGATACTGTTCTATCTTTACAATACATTACTCGTTTTCCGAACCTATAACCAGGGAGCATCTCTAGTTACTGTGGATTCTTTAACTCTCAAACATGCACACAATTTATTTATTCACATTCTGATTTAAAATTTAATTCCTTTTAATTTATATATATATAATATATATATATATATATATATATATATATATATATATATATATATATATATATATATATATATATATATATATATATATATATATATATATATATATATATATATATATATATATATATATATGGGAATTTAATCTTACTGGTGTTTAAGATGTGGTTCTGTGGATTTGGCGAGACTTTGAACAGTGAGGGAAACAAAAGTTGCAAAATTTCTTGAAAATTCTGTCCAGGTAGAACTTGCCATTCGTTGCCACCAGGAGGCACTCGGGTGCCACGTGACCAGAGTCCAAAATGCCACTTGTCGAAGCTCTCGTGGTTCTAAAAAGTTATCAACAACTGCCATTAAAGTCTCAAATACCTGAAAGTGAAATATTATTATTATTATTATTATTATTATTATTATTATTATTATTATTATTATTATTATTATTATTATTATTATTATTATTATTATTATTATTAACACAGAAGTAGTGAGACTACATACTTTTTCTCTAGCTGAATCTGGCAATCGTAGATTGGAAAGTCCGTAGATTGCTATGGATCTCACATGGAGATTTTTATCATTTTTACCATAGATGTAAGGCTTCAATATATTAATGATCTCAGGACTTCCTAAATTGCTTATAGCTTGGAGGTAAATGGCTCTCTCGTGGTATTTAGAGGCAGACTGGAATATAATTCACATAAAACTGATTAAAATATCATGATTATAATTGACAGAAGCAGATTGCAACAAAATTTTCAGCATCTAATATTTTCATCATCTAACAAAAGTGAAATTATTTATTCCAAATAAACATTCACCTTAGCTTTCTCTTCTAAGAATGGAAGAAAATCACTAAGAATCTGTGCAGGATCACAATTTTCCCTTCCAAAGAGAGCGTATGGAATTGTGTAATTGATTTTCTTGTGGTTGATGCAAACCCTTTCTGCTAAACTGGCAAAGTTGATAAGAGCTGATGAAGTCAAAAGTGGATTTGTTTCAATATTAAGACGTTTGACGTATTCCTGCCAAAGATTTTGAAGGAAATTAAATACAAAAAGGAACCACATCCACAAAACCAAATAATGAATGAAGATGAACAAAACTTACCATTAATTCTGGAATAACAGAAGGAGAGTACAAGTTGTTTGGAAGCGTTAAAAAGATGGAGGCGATTCTCTCGGGAGATATTTCTTGTTTTTCCATTTTTTCGAGCAGAACCTTAATTGGTGCAGATGCTCCTGAAGCGGCAGCGACGTCAATCAAAAACGTTCTGTCAATAACGATTACAGAATTTAAATGAACTAGGTTCTTTAACTATCGTTACAAAGCTTGTTTTTCAGGTGATTAAAAAAAATTTCACAATCTTAAGTATTTTTCATTTTCTTTTACTATTTTCTAGGAAAAAGAAAAATTCTAAAGTTTTTGAAATTTCAATTTGAATTGTTGACAAAAAAATATGCTTAAGAATTTGATTTTTAAAAGAATATGTTTTCTGCTATACTAATATCTTCAATTAGGCGTCACACTTACTGTTTACGTTGACTATCAACGTCTCTGTTTTCAAAGGTCTTTGAGAATAATTCTCTGATTTTATCAATAGGGAGAACTCTCATTAAATGAGTCATAGCATAGAGACGGGTAGTTGCTAAAGATGCCTTCGTCATTTTTGGAGATGGGTCTTCGGGTGAGGGAGACGATGGTTCAGAGTAAAATTCTTGCACTGTTTTGTCCAACAGCTTCTAATACCTTTTCCTATAGTATCAAATTAGTAAAACGTTAAATGTCATACAAAAAATGTTTCATTCTTAAATAAGAAACCAAATTTTAGTATCTCAATAAACCACAAGATGTGTTGCTTCTTAGTTTATATATTCCTTTAATTACCTGATAGTTTTGAATATCTTGACTGGAAAAAGGAATACCAGCAGAAGAAAGAAAAGACACTGGGTAATATTTGTCATTCTGAAAGATAATATTTTTAAAATTCATAATTTGTAACGAAAATGATTAGAGATAAAATGTAATTCCACAGATGGAGTTAAGAAAAGATTCACAATTTAATTGCTTTGTAAAAATAGTGAAATAATTTATGGGAATAAATTTTTTTTTCCACCTTGTTGTGGTAGTTGACCCATTGTTTCCCTTTTCCTTCTGGTGGACTATGCGGGGAAGCAACTTCGTATCTCCAACTCTTAATAGGACGAAGATTTCTGGGTAAAATCAATGATTTTCTGATAGGTTGAGCACTTTCGAGAAGAAGTGCCTGAAATTAACAAAAGTTTATTTATTAATTTTAAGGCTTTCATTAAATTACGAAATAAGAGTAATTTAAATCATTAAAAAAGCTTATTTAAGTCAACAAAAATGTAAATCTGTTCCAAAATATTTACCTCAGATATCCAGGTTCATCTTCGTAAAATAGAAGAGGAAAGAATTATAGAAGTAGCATTTATTCTAACAAAGAAACACTAAATATTTAGATTAGTTATTAATTACCTGTTTAGTTGACGCTTGCAATTTTTCAGTTTTGAAACCAAATGGATTTACAATAACATCACCCTCCATTAAAGCCAAATCAACTCGGAAAGATCCTGGTTGACCTCTAAGATAATGAATTGACACGGAAGATCTTGAATGAACTGCTCTAAACTGTGAGTACCCTTCGTGAGACATGTTTGCTCCACCGGCATGCTACAAAAATTGGTTTCTTTTAGTGAATAAGTCCGAAATTATATTAACTATTTAAACTTCATATATTAGCAAAGAGAATAATGCACGGTCTATATAGTATATAAATACCTGCTGAATTACAATGTCACGGCATTTATCAAAATTGATTGTTCTCATAAGTATGTATTCATCTTCTTCAAGTTTTGGAATATTCGAAGTTCTGCTTCGAGGAGAAGACTTCGACTGAACATCTTTTTTCAAATGTTTCTCAATCATTTTTTTCTCTTCAAAATGATCACCAAGTTCCAATTTCTTTAAAGTGTATTCACTCTCGCATCTTCCTAGAATAGATTCTTCTTCAACTGTAAAAGCTTCTGGAGCACGACCATCAGAGATGTATTTGGAAAGTTGATCACCTCTGATGCCTCCAAAATTGGCTAAAATGGGTTCGATTCTCAACATTTCTACAATGGATTTCCTAATGTTTGTAACAAATTCAACATCCGAGTTAGGAACATGCATTACTTGTCCCTTTTCAAACGAAAGAAAAAAGATTAGTATCGAAATGAAAACTAATTCAATATCGTAAGAATAAGAATAGTATGAAAAATACTTTGTTATTCTGTAATTACCGACTCCTCCAGAAAGTAAACAACGAAGGGCTGTTCGAGTGCCTTCCTGTGAGGATCAGGTATCGATTGGTAAGAGAATGAAACAGGCTGGCGTTGACGGAAGTACTTATGATCATCATTGTATTCTCCTACTTCAATATCTGTTAACTAAAAATACATTTTTTTCAGATAATTAATCAATCTCCAAAGATTGCATGTAACAGTAATAATATCTACCTTGTTACGTAACAAACTAATTTGTCAATAATTACTGTATTAATATATAAATTAATTAATTAATGAACACACCTTTTCACATACTCTATCTTGCATATCTACGACTAAATTCATCTATTATTCTATCTCGTAACTTAGCTAACAATTCTTAACTAACTCATATTTCTTCCTTTGTGGAAAGACTGGGAGACTGTCATTTTCACATAGCCTCATCCTTCATTTACATATATACACACATATATATATATATATATATATATATATATATATATATATATATATATATATATATATATATATATATATATATATATATATATATATATATATATATATATATATATATATAGTGCATCATTACTAACCTTAGCAAGGGCTTGGGTTTTTTCCTTCATCTGCAGAATCAGTTTTGCTTTTATGCCAAAGGCAGCTTCTTGAGGACGGATTTCAGGTATCCCTGAAACAATGCTTCCTTCGTAGATATATTGATACTCCACAGGAT
>SEYY01000807.1:61599-64099 GCA_009176605.1 Armadillidium nasatum
ATTCTCAGTGACAAGCTAAAGCCGATTAGTAAAAAAATATTTTTTGAGAAAAGAAAACTGAGGTTAAGTTTTTCGCTCTTTAATCAAACGAGAAAGAAAACTGGTTGGAAAGTCTTTTAGTAACCGGTTCTGAACTCAGAACCGGTTACTAAAATATTGGAAATTCACCAATGCCTATTATCTAAATTTTTTTTCTATTTTTATTTTATTTATTTAATTTTTTTTTGTTAACTGTGGTTGGTCACTAATTTATAAGTATATTTATTACCTTACTAAGAATCCATTGATTTTCCTCTTTAGAATGGATGGAAGCCAGAAACGCATTTTTCTGTTCACAAATTTGTTGTGATTCAGGCCAAGAGATTGGTCTCTTTTTCATAAAAGAATAGAACTTATAACAGTAGTCCCCGAAGCGCAGCCAAACCTCCGGATACTCTTCTTGGCAAATTCCTTCGAGAGGAGTTTTTATTGTAGTTGAATGAGCTTTGACTGATTGGTTGTTAACTGATTCAGTTAATGGCAATTTTAACTTTCCACGAATATCGAAGAAATCTAAAAATAAATTCATAAATAAAGTAGAATAAATAAACAGATAAAACAATCTTGTGGCTACATGACATTGGATTAAGATTAATGAAAAGACCTACCTTCAAATTTAATCTTTTTGGGTTTTTGACAAATGAAATAGTGCTGTTCCGAACAATGTACATAACGTTGGCGCCTGTTGAATGTTGTAGGGTTGACGGCTAAACAGCTTTCTGGGGAAGGGTGAGTAAAGTAAATAGTCAACGTATTTTAATTTACAAATAAAAAAATTGTATATTCAAACATATTATAAAAGCCTTTTACATGTTAGATTCAGTTACAAAACTACTCAGTAGCTGAAAAGGGAACGTTACATACAAGTTAAGTTGAATCTTTGAAATTTCAAAAATTCCTTTGTTAAAATTTGAAGAAAAAAATGAAGAAGAATATTTCTATGTTTTTATCATTTTATTGTAAATATTATTTTTTTTTTTAAATATTTTGTATATGGTTAATGAATTAATATTTTGATTGCATTTTAAAATAGAAATTTGTAAAATTTAGTTTGTGCTGAAGACGGACCGAGATACGGTATTAAATATTCACAGTGTATTAAATGTGTATGTGAAAACCTTTTGTATTGATTGAACCTTTCTAATTAGATTAAGGTTCACCAGAAAGAAGCTATACCTATATATATATATATATATATATATATATATATATATATATATATATATATATATATATATATAATATATATATATATATATATATATATATATATATATATATATATATATATATATATATATATATATATATATATATATATATATATATATATATATATATATATATATATATATATATATATATATATATATATATATATATATATATATATATATATATTATATTTACCTATATCTTGCCTGATTTTAACCCACAGTTTTGAATATTCGAACGTAGTATTTGATTACTCCGTCTCATATATAGTATATATATATATATATATATATATATATATATATATATATATATATATATATATATATATATATATATATATATATATATATATATATATATATATATATATATATATATATATATATATATATATATATATATATATATATATATATATATATATATATATATATATATATATATATATATATATATTATATATATATATATATATATATATATATATATATATATATATATATATATATATATATATATATATATATATATATAATATATATATATATATATATATATATATATATATATATATATATATATATATATATATATATATATATATATATATATATATATATATATATATATATATATGAACCTTTAAATTAATGGTTGCAAAATATTATGACACAGAAATATTGCCATTTTTAATAACTATAATAATAAATGTTATTAAATTTCACACTTTGTTAGAAATGAAAATTCATTCTTACTTTTGAATAAATAAAAAAAAAAGAAATAAAAAAAATAAAAATAAAAAAGTCGTTCATTTTAAATGTCCTCTTTCAAATGAATATAATTTATAAAGATATAATAATAATAATAATAATAATAATAATAAATAATAATAATAATAATAATAATAATAAATAATATTTTTTTTTTTTTTTTTTTTTTTTTTTTTTTTTTTTTTTTTTTTTTTTTTTTTTTTTTTTTTTTTTTATTTTTTAATTATTTTATTATATATTATTATTATTATTATTATTATTATTATTATTATTATTATTATTATTATTATTATTATTATTATTATTATTATTATTATTATTATATATTATATTATTATTATTATTATTATTATTATTAATAAATTAATAATGGTATTATTAATTTCCATAGTTTTATTATTATTAATTAATTTCATTATTAATTTTTATATATTATTATTATTATTATTATTATATTATTATTATTATTATTA